>CAKNEU010000074.1:0-149037 GCA_930272665.1 Mariannaea elegans
TAAGGTCTGCGCCTTTCTCGAGAAGCTGCTTGACCACTGCCTCGTGCCCATTCTCTGCCGCCCACGATAGCGGCGTCTGGCCATTGCCATCCTTGGACTCAAGGTCTGCGCCTTTCTCGAGAAGCTGCTTAACCACTGCCTCGTGCCCATCCCTTGCCGCCCACGACAGCGGCGTCTGGCTATACATGCCATCCTTGGACTCAAGGTCTGCGCCTTTCTCGAGAAGCTGCTTGACCACTGCCTCGTGCCCCTGCTCTGCCGCCCACGACAGCGGCGTCCGGCCATTGCCATCCTCGGACTCGAGGTCTGCGCCTTTCTCGAGAAGCTGCTTGACCACTGCCTCGTGCCCATTCTCTGCCGCCCACAATAGCGGCGTCTGGCCAATGCCATCCTTGGACTTAAGGTCTGCGCCTTTCTCGAGAAGCTGCTTAACCACTGCCTCGTGCCCATTCCTTGCCGCCCACGACAGCGGCGTCCGGCCAATGCCATCCTCGGACTCGAGGTCTGCGCCTTTCTCGAGAAGCTGCTTGACCACTGCCTCATGCCCCTGCTCTGCCGCCCACGACAGCGGCTTCCGACCATGTATGACCATGGAGTTAATATCCAGCTCGTCCGAAATAAAAATAAAAATGCGCATCAGTACGTCGTCGCCTTGCTCTACGAGGTGTGAGAGAATACCTTTCCGAGGTGAAAACTTGAAATCGCGTCCAAAGTTGGTCCTTTTGCTTCCATTCTGGTAAACTTGTTCACATAAGCCATGAATTGGAGTGCTTGGGTGCTTGCTTCTCGCCAGGACTTCCAATAACGTCTGTACTGCTCCATCACTGTTGGTAGCCAGGGCTGCAAAAAGTGGTGTCCCATAACGCTCATCTTCTACTTCAAAGCAGCATAGGTTTGATGGGTGACGCCTGATCAGATTCACCATATTATGCTCCGCCAAAATATATAATAGACTTGCGTTTTTGTATCGGCGTACTTCATGTCTTTCGAATAGATTGTCGAGCTTAATCCATTCGACACGCTTGAAGGTTTGAAGGAGAGTTGTCTGGTTGATTCCGGCCCCTTCCGCTTCATTTGCGTGATACAAAACGTTTCGTGTAGCGTACTCAAGGAAAGGTAATTTTTTTCCTACGGACTGGCGGAGTCCTGCAGCTAATTCGGTTGATGCTTTTGGAAGGGGATTGCAGGAATTGTTGACGTCCAAATAGGTGGCGATGTCAGGATAGGCGGTAATATCAATGCTCATGTACTTGAGACAGCACTGCTTCAGCCGTTCGTGGCTTTCTCCTTGGAAGTTTTCTCCAAAATCAGACCAAATCTCCCTCAACCCATTTTCCTTAAAAAGGAAGTCCTTAACGGACTCATGAATGAATTGAATCGTTGGAGTTTTGGATTTGGTGACCTCGGTTAGTCCTTTTGAGGAATTGAGGATAAATCTTTCCATAGCAAATGATGTAATCTCATCGGGATTCCACTCGGGGAGAAACTCTGGTGCGATGTCGGATAGGATGGCAAAGTACAGCTGTTCTGGCGTCAATGGCCGTCTGGCAAAGAGTACCCACTGAATGCACAGAAGTAGTTCATTTCTGTGTAGGTGGTCCCGTGTTAAAATATCGCGGAATAGTTCGTGCAGGTCCCCAGGGATATCCCGGAGCGTTCGTCGTAGCTCATAAATGCGGCCCCCATCATACACCTTGTTCAGGATCCCCACCACTAGAACAACCCACATAAACACTCCAGACGCCTTTTCTCGGAGGTCGATGCGGATTTGTTCAGCAAGGTGACTGCATCCAATTTTCAACTCACTGCCTATGTAATTGATGATATCTTGGCAATGTCCTTCGTGTCCTTCGAGAACGAGGTTAAGGCCCTTCGTGATTGTAATATGAGGGTAGTGTCTGCTCGAAAAGCACACTCGAAAGTTGATATCAGTTTCTGCGGCCATTTCCCCCAAGGGTTCGAAAAATGATATCATGTCTCGGATTTGACGCTCATCACATTCATCTAAAGCATCAATAAAGCACACAACATTAGAATTTCCAAGGCCCTGTACAGCTTGTTCAAAAAGCATTTTTAGTGATTCAACGCCCCATTCATAGTATCTGCTATTCCATGATGATAATCCGAGATATTCAAAGACGTATTGAAGTTCAGGAATTCGTTCGAGAAGCTGAAGTAGTATTGACCGGTATAACCCGATTGTAGACTTCTCCAGATCTTCTCCTCGTGCGTTAAAGAAGAAGGAAATAATAATATTATCCTTCATCTTCCACCGAGCATTAGTAAAAGCAAACTTCATCAGTGTTGATTTCCCAGTCCCAGGCTTCCCTTTGATCCATAAGAAGCCACAATGTTCGCTCTTATTGGGACTAAGCCAGTTGAGATATTCAGGCGTCTGCAGTAACCATTTACAAGTCCTAGCGTGAGCTTTCTTAATAGTCATCTGACGACTATCAATTTGATCGAAGCGAAGTGAGTCTAGTAGCTCACGCCTTTGCTTATCACTAGGTGACTGGTTCTCTTCTCTTCTGGGCTGCGACGAGATGCTACTTGCCATCTTGCGGAGAGCTTCAGCATCATTTTCAGGAATTCGACAAAGAAGATCCTTAGCATATGCAGCTGCCGCCATTGCTGCATACCCTTGCCACTTCTTGTTCTTGTGAGAATCCGAGTAGTCGCAGATACCGCGAATAACTAGACAAGGAAAGTTGTTCATCAGCCCTGCCGCTTCCATTTCGAAACATAAAATATCCCTGTCGCATTTGGATGTAAGTTGATCCCGAACCTGGGCGTCCTTCATTAATTGGTTGGCTGAAGCAATTAGGCCATAGTGTACAACTGGGTTGTCCTCGACCCTACTCCGTTTCGAACGTGATATTAAATTTGACGGATCGTTACCACAAACTATTGCGCAACTTGAATTGCCATTTGACGGATGAATGAACTTGCTTTGATATAGCCTATCGCTGCTTGAGTCTGGTCGCTTGTACTCCGGTTGTAGTCTTGGTTTCTTCTCGAGAGTGCTCTCGATAGCCTTTTCCAGTTGATGCCCGTCAATCTGATATTTAGCTCTAATTCCAGCCACTGCTGTTCGCAGGAATGTCGGCGGCTGGTTTAGATAGCCTGTTGTGTGGAAGGCTTGACCTTGTATCGTTTTGCCATAATCGTACTGTAACACGCCACCCATACCATCCCGAGGCTCGCTGACCACGATATCCCCAAGACGTATGTCGTGCTTCAAGCTTGGCGCACCGCCGCCAATGCCGACCATCAGACCGATTCTGATGTTAGGAAAGCTGTGTAGCATGTCTTTGGCCACAACGGCTGCAGACGCTATGCCATACTCTCCGCCAGGCAAGACAGCAATGACAACATTATGTCTCCCAATTCTGCCTAGTGTGTAATCGTTGTTGTCATCGCGAGACACATACTCCGGTCGGTCGTGACTTTCATCGAGGAAAGCCTGTGCGGCAACGTACTCGGTAGTTATCGCGCAGATCCAGCCAACGGTGTATTCCTCATTCGCTTTTCGCTCAGAATTTCCAGTCTCTAGTGTCCCCGTATCATTAAAGACCGTTTTATTCTTCTTTCCAGCGCCGGGCTCAGCTTTTTGGTTGTCTTCAAAAGGGAACACTCGTTTCGACATTTCGCGAAGGGATAGGCGGCAGCAGAGATCGGATTTGGGACAGTTGATCGTCTTTGATGCCTGATGTTGGAAGTTCCAAGATTCAGGCACCACAACTTGCCGAAAACAGAGTCAATATTCTCAGCACTGGTCTTAGCACAACGAAAGTCGTTGGTAGTTAACAAAAGTAGTCGAACTGAAGAGAAAAGGGGACGACGAGGGGATTACGGCGATAATCAGCCTAATAGGCAGACGTGGCGGTGAAGTGGGGCATATTGCTGCCAATTGGAAGACCGTTCCAATTGTAGTTTATCTGTGCATATTATTTATGTATGCACAACGTAGCAGTAGGTTAAGGGAATTACAACAGAAAACTACATAATACGCCGACGGTGTAATCTGCAGCAAGGAGGGAGATGCAACATGATGTCTCACATCGTCACTTCATAACCCCCCCGACATCTAAGAGCAAGCAACTGCCTGAGGCCGATTGAACCCACCTCGAATTAATGCTTTTACATTTATAAGCGCCTTCAAGAATCAGTGATACAAAAATAGTCGCGGGAGGCTCAGCTATCCACTCCTCGATGAAGAGCACGAGCACGCTATGGGCTAGTTCTACGAACTAAAACTCCACCTCCATGGGAATCTGAGAATCTATGAGTCCCTAGAGAGAGCGTTTTGCGCGAACGCTTCATAGTCTAGTCAAGGGACAATAAGCTGCCGCCAATCTGAGGTGCCGTCAAGCAGTTTGACTTGGTTAATGAGATGTAGCTTAATGTCATTGAGTCAAAACGGGGTTAAATTCTGGGAGTCTTAGGATACGCCTCATAGTGCATCTTAATTGGACCACCTGCTGCATCCATACTGGCAATTCAGAAATTACTGGAAAACTTCCTTTCTCAATGATGGCAATAAATCCGGTAGCAACAAGATTGGTCAGAAAATATTAAGACGGAACAACAATCATGGAGACGGCAAATGGCTAGGTAACAGGATGCTATAGGATAGATTGAAACGGTTCCAAGTACATACGACCATAGCTCTTAGAAAATACGGGATCCCGTCCGCTCTCCCATAGTCAAGCTAAGAAGCGGTGAATTAGTACTCGGGTCGGTGACGACCGGGGAATCCTCGCTGTTGTATGTTTTTTTTTATTGTCAGGTGTCTTTACCCTATAACGGGAGGCTATTATTTTTTGTTGTGCAATTCACACGACTAAGCCAACGGATCGATGATTCGGTCAGATAAAATGAAAGATGTTTAATTCTTCTATCTACCCGGGCTGACAGGCTTCCTATTTATCTTACCTAGATGCCGAAGGCCTTCGGAAGAGGCTGTATCCGGTCTCAAGCCTCGCGACCTCCTTGTCTCAGGCTATCTAGGTTACCTTACCTAGGTCCCGGGCAATCCCGTACAACATTTTTTTTGTTCGTTTAGGTATCCGTGCGTTCCCTTTCTGTAAAAGTGTAAAAGGCTCATAACTTGGCAAGACATGTCTTTCTTAATATGAGTTTTTGACCCCCTTCACGTTGACTATTTTTGCTTGTGTTCATTTTACCCATTTGAACAATTGTTTCTCTTCACTTTAGACTCGTTACTACACTTTTTGTGTTTCCTTTGAGCGTTGTGGCCGGTTCCTTCAAGCCACCCTGTGGCGCGTCACTCTTCAGCCTCCCTTGACTCTTGGTGTTCGGGTGTGTTTGTGTGTTTCCTCCCACCGACACAATGTGCACTTTGGTTAAAAACCCCTCACTGGAAAAGAGGATGCTGGAAGCACCTTTGATCAATACAATCATCAGTTTCTTGATCTACAGTCGACTCAATCAAAACACTCTAATCGAATGCGACGATTTATATCTAACAATTATATACAGCAACGCGTGACCGAGCGGCCGTGGCCTCCCCTGCCACATTCCTCCTTGCAGGCTAGGTGCTACATCGTCAAGGTTGTGACTCATACACACGTCTCAGGCGTGACTCCATTAGATACCAAGCTCTTAGACGTGGGCTTCGAAACGGGTCTGAGTGCTGCCCTATAGGTAGTCTTGTGAGTGTTCTGTCCAGCAGATGGCTTTCTGATGGTAACGCTTGTGCTTACCACACAGTAATACGTTGGGCTGGGTAAAGAAATTTTGAAATGGATCCTCTCAGCACAACAGCGAGCGTAATTGCTGTCCTCCAACTATCTTCCAAAGTTGTCAAATATTCAAAGCTCGGAAGCTGGCCTACATCATGACTTAGATAGGCTGTCGCGTCGGCATCATGAACGAGAGCGGCTTGAAGAGCGGGTGACTATTCTCAATTGGCTGACGCTAGAAGATTATGTTATGCACTAGAACGACGTTTTGGGTCGCAGACAGACAGGCACTGGCCAATGGCTTCTTGACTCCCCCGAATTTACGAAGTGGTTGAGGAATGAGAACGAGACGTTATTCTGCCCGGGCATCCCCGGCGCCGGAAAGACGATTCTCACCTCAATTGTGATTGAAGAACTCCTTAGCCGGTTCCAAGACGACAGGAAGACTGGTGTCGCGTATATTTATTGTGAGTTCTAGCAGCAAGATGAACAGATACCCGGTAGCCTTCTCACGAGCTTGCTGAGGCAGCTGGCTCAAGACCATTCGCCCCTACCAAACTGTATACAATCGTTCTACGAAAGTTACAGGTACAAACAGACGCGACCAACAGATGAAGAAGTCATAACCGCTATCCAATCTATGGCCCGTCTGTATTCCAGAGTCTTCGTCGTCATTGACGCACTTGATGAATGTCGAGCGACTAGCGGTCATCGAGATAAGTTCCTATCAGAAATCCTGAAGTTTCAAGCCGAGTGTGGAGTCAACCTCTTCGTAACATCGCGACATATACCTAGCATTGTAGAAGTTTTCGAAAGAAGTACGACATTAGAGATCCAAGCCAGCGAGAGCGACATGCGCTCATTTCTGGATGGAAACATATCACAACTACCATCCTTTGTCCAGCGCAGTCCAGATCTTCAAGAAGAAGTCAAGGCTGCAATCATCAAGGCTGCTGACGGCATGTAAGTGACCCGCGAGAGCTAGAAGACGGCACTCTGATCATATCCAGGTTCTTACTTACGCGGCTTCACCTGGAAAGTTTAGTTGGGAAGAGGTCTGTTAAAGCCCTTCGGATTGCCCTGGTAGAACTACCGACTGGCTCCAAAGCTTATGACTGCGCATACAACGATGCCATGAAGCGGATCGAAGGCCAAGTGTGCGATCAAGAAGAACTCGCAAAACAGGTTATATCGTGGATTACCCGGGCAAGAAGACAACTGACTATAACGGAATTGCAGCATGCGCTTGCTGTAGAAGTTGGTGAAGTAGCGCATGATCAGGATAATCTTCCAGAAGTCATCGATATGGTCTCGTCTTGTGCCGGTTTGGTCACAGTGGATAAGGAGAGTAATATCATCCGACTTGTGCACTATACGACGCAAGAGTACTTTATGCGGACATGGCAACAATGGTTCCCATATGCCGAGGTCGACATCACAGCTATCTGCTGCACATACCTCTCATTCGAGGTGTTCCTCGGTGGACCGTGCAAAACGGACGAAGAGTATGAACAAAGATTACAAGAGAATCCGCTTTTCGAATACGCAGCACAAAATTGGGGACCACATGCTGTAAAGGCTGAAGCTCCTTGTCAACAAGTCATTGACTTTCTATACTCCAACCCCAAGGTCGAGGCGTCTAGCCAGGCCTTATTTGTCGACCGACGAAGAATTATAGCGGGCAGCGGTTATTGCGCAGGGTCCCCATCCCAATTTAGGGGAATTCATCAAGCGGCTTACTTTGGGGTTAGCTACGCCGTAAAAATGTTTCTCAACGACGGGTGTCAAAACATGGAAGACGGAAATGGTCGAACACCGTTATATTATTCGGTCTCGAATGGCCACGATGGTGTCGTCGACCTTCTACTTGAGACAGACAGCGTTGATGCTGAGTCGTCGGACGACCTTGGTGTAACGCTACTTGCTTTGGCTGCGATGAATGGGCATGAAACCGTTGTAAAATTGCTACTAGCAACGGGTAAAGTTGATCCCGACGCAAAGGACGACTACGGGCGAACGCCACTAGCTTGGGCTGCCGCGAATAGTCACGTAGCAGTCGTGGAGGTATTGCTAGCAACAGAAGGAGTTGACGCCGACTCGAGAACGATTAACCCATATGAAGGTGCGGACGCTATAAACTCGTGAAGTGTGCAGGCCACTGAAGCTGACGTATAGATGTCGAGCAGACAACCCGGACTTCATTGGTGGCATTCCCTCTTCTCGGACACCACTGTCATGGGCTGCTGAAGCCGGGAATGAAACAATCGTAAAGCTACTGCTTGAGACTGGCATGGTGGAGGTTGACTTAAAAGATGGGCTTGGATTTGCACCGTTGTCCTACGCCTGCAGGGAAAGTCATAGGTCCATTATTGAGCTGCTCTTGGCGACGGGCAAGGTTGATTCCGACTCGAAGGCCACCGGTACATTCGTCAGAGGGAGTACACCTCTGTCATTTGCCGCCGCAAAAGGGTTCATGCCGGTCGTGCAACAGCTTCTCGATACTGGTCAGGTTGATCCCGACTCAAAGACTTCGGGTTTATATCTCCCTGGTCGGACGCCCTTATCGTGGGCAGCCGAGCACGGGCATAGAGCAGTAGTACAGCTACTTCTGAAAACGGGAAAGGTCGATGTTGACTCGATGTCAACTGGCAATTATGTGCCCGGATGTGCGCCGTTGTTATGGGTGGGGAACGAGTCCGAGGAAGTCACTGAGTCTGCTAGTGCTTCAGGTGGAACCGTGGGCAGGACACCGCTTTCATGGGCTGCCGAAGCTGGGCAAGAGGCTGTCGTCCAACTGTTACTCGACAAGAAAGCCGATGTCAATTCAATCGATAGAGGTGGCAGGACGCCACTATTGTGGGCGGCCAGTCAGGGACGAGAAGCTGTTGTTGAGCTACTGCTTGCAGTGCCAGGCGTCAAGACTAGCCAAGAGACTACTGACTGTCACAATCCAGGCCGAACCTCACTTTCTTTGGCTGCATCAAAAGGATATGGCGCCATCGTTAGGCTACTGCTCTCTAAGGGTCTTGATGCCAACTCCCGGGATCAGCAAGGTCGAACGTCGCTGTCGTGGGCGGCCATGAACGGGCATGAGATTGTTGTTCGGGAGTTGCTTAAGGCTGGCGCTGAAGCTGACTTGAGAGACAAAGCTGGTCGTACGCCATTATCGTATACCACTGAACAAGGTTCTGAGGCTACCCTCGAGCTACTACTGGGCAAAGGCGTTGAGGTGGAATCCAGGGATATGCGAGGCCGGACTCCGCTTAGCTATGCCTCGGAACATAGTCCTAGACTTATCGAATTGCTACTGAAAAATGGCGCTACGGTCAATTCTAAGGATGATAATAGCCGAACGCCGCTGTCGTGGGCCGCCATGAATGGGCATGAGATTGTTGTTCGGGAGTTGATTAAGGCTGGCGCTGAAGCTAACCTGGAAGATAAAGACGGTCGTACGCCATTGTCGTATACTGCTGAACGAGGTCATGAGGCAATTGTCGAGCTACTGCTGGGTGAAGGTGTCAAGGCGGAATCTAGGGATATGCGAGGCCGGACTCCGCTTAGCTATGCCTCGAGACGCAGCCTTAGAGCTGTCGAATTACTACTGAAAAACGGCGCTAGGGTTAATTCCAAGGATAATAATGGCCGAACGCCACTATCTCATAGCGCAACTGCTGGTTACGAAGCCATTGTCAAACTCCTCCTCGAAAATGATGCCGAGGTGGAATCCAGGGATATGCAAGGCCAGACTCCGCTTATCTATGCCTCGAGATATAGCCTTAGAGCTGTCGAATTGCTACTGAAAAACGGCGCTAGGGTTAATTCCAAGGATAATAACGGCCGAACGCCACTATCTCATAGCGCAACTAATGGTTACGAAGTCATTGTCAAACTCCTCCTCGAAAATGATGCCGAGGTTGACTCGAAGGACAACGATGATCGGACACCTCTTTCGCATGCCGTCACGCGATGTCTGAAAAAACCTACCGTCGAATTATTGCTCGCTAATCATGCTGATGTTCACTGGAAGGACATTGAAGGCCGGACGGCGTTATCAAGAGCCACTGAGCATAGCCGCGATTCTGTAGTCAAACTGCTGCTCGAGGCCGGAGCGGCAGCTAACTTGACATAGAATAGAGAGCAGAAGCAGAGACCAAATGAGGGGCATTACAGGGGTAAACTGCGAAGATTTATCGAATATACAGGAGATGATGCACCCGATCACTTCGTGCCAAAGCTGTGCCTCCTCTTGTAGGACACTATTTCAGAACTGAACATATTCTTGCCCCAGAGGTTAACTGCAAGCAAATACAAGGTCCAGGCAGCTTCTTATAATGTAAGAGAATCTGCCTTGTAGTTTGACAAGGGCCGCTCGAAGCTTGCTATACCGCGACCGAAATTGAACCCGCCTGCTAGATAGGCCGAGAGGCGGCCCAGCGGTGCAAATCGAGAGCGTAACGGGATAGGGATGCTGATCGGCATAATGGACAGAATGGATACCCCCAAAATACACTTCCGGCCGCCTGCCTCTATTTTCGTTCCTTCCTCAACCTTCTCTACCACTCTACTATTCTATATTCCTCCTAGAGTTACCGAACAGCAATCCGAAACCTCCCATTCGCCGCCATACATACGAAACAATACTATTTGCTTCCACCTTGCCCATCTTGTGCCCCTCTCAAAACGTTGGCAGCCAAGGCGGATCACATTGTGCACCCCTCTTATCAATATGTGAGTGCCTGGGCTTTACTTATAAATACACACCTGCGGTGCCGGACCGCATCTAGTGCAGAAGCGCTTGGAGCCTTTTACTCTGCCCTTCCGTCTCTTCACCCTTGGCATATTATTCGCTAACCTGTGAGCAAGCTGTAGGCGTTAGCAGCAGGGCAGACGTGAGTGTCTTTAGCTACTGAACTTAATAAGTTCCCGAAAGCATTTTCACGCCCTATTGAAGTTGACGTTGTCTGGAACCGACAAATGCTTGCCAATTCTGGTATGAAGCTTAGAAGGGAGCCCTAGCAAGGTAGCAGAAGGCAGCATTATGCGCAATGGTCACGCGTCCGTTGGGTCCTAGAGTACCATTTTGGGAACTAGGAAAATTTCGGATGCTCAATTCGGTCAGCTTCTAGCTATACACTCATTTAGGATTGAAAGTTCCCGATAATGCCTGTTTCAGCAACCCATGACATACCGCACTCCCACGCTGATGACAATCATGAGCCTATGACCCAAGTGCGTTACAACAGTCGTCTAATCATCGGCCAGACAGGTCCAGGTCCAAATGCGCAGCTTAACCGCGTTTCGACTGTAAGTTTAATTGACCTTGATGCTAGTCTGCCAAACGACATGGCAGACTTCGCTCGCCCATCTACCGCGTGCTCGGATGTTGTGTCGACTGATCCTACTAGAAACCCTGAGTCCAATCTCCAGTTTCTGCCACCACCACCATCGGTCAACGTCATATTAGATATCAGTTCTCCGAAGAAGCTGAAGGACGAAACAAAGCGACTTGTCTCAAGCCTTGGCGAGCATCTTCAGTTCGCTACTAATACTATCCAGAACCTCCCTGTAAACCATACGGAACATAGTCTAGCAAGAAGGGCGTCTTTCATCGACGGTCTCTAATTAATCCTTACGCCTATTAATGAGTTTCAATTAGAAGAGCCAGAAGGAACAGACGTCTGATTCATTTATCAACCTATGAGAGTGGCCCTTTTTTGGCTTCCCCGATATAGGGTAAGTCCAAAATGCCCCCCCCACCAAATCATATTGCACTGGACAGCGTTCATGGGGGTCGGGCCTTTGAAGAAAGTAGATTATGCAACTAGAGGTTCGGCTCGCCGATGGAATTTGTTGTTCCAGGGTCAATTGCCCGAAACTCTTTCGCGCGCCTGCAATACGACATTTGTAAATATTCGTTACCATGTTGCGGAAGCAAGAAGTGATTTGCGGTCAACAGCCTTCCCTAGTAATTAGAATCGTGCACAGGAGTGAGGGGTGATTGATTGATCATGACTTTTTTACCAGATGTCGCTTTGGTCTAAGCGGTGGAACCATGCCTGCGGAATTTCGCATTTCCGACACACCGAGCCGGACCGACAGCAGAGTTTTTCTTGGTCAAAGCCCGAAGATAACTAACGGGACGCGAGGGCGACGCGAAGCACTAACGCGAGAGGGAAGGGGTTGGTTTCGCTCGTACTAATTTGTACTATGTATAAATTTTTATCCTATTTCCTCCGTCGACTCCATCTTCGCGGACTGCCACATAATCACCTCCCCAAAAATTCTCTCTGTGTCTGAGCCAATCAATATGGGCGCTACGCTCGAGTTCGATGGCCGCGATCCTATGACGTACGAGATTGCTGCCAACATAGACAAAAATATTATCAATGAGCTGGCATACGATCGAGCAAGTCAAGAGTTTTCTCAGAAGCTCTGGGGCCAAAAACAGGCAATTGGTGCCTTGACCAAACACCACCTCGGCCTCGGTCATGGAGACGTCTGCACTGTCCTCCCCCAACGCGAATGGCTCCGAGGCGCCTTCAACATGTCTATACCAGTGGATGTGACCTCGGGTACATCGTCTAGGAAGTTCATTTTCCGATGCCTCCTGCCGCATAAACTTGCTGAAGGCACGTACCCAGGTACGGTTGACGAAAAGCTGGGCTGTGAAGTTGGAACCTACGCATGGATACAGGATAATTGTCCTGCAGTCCGCATCCCTTGCCTCTACGGTTTTGGTTTCTCAGATCACAGGCATGTGAGTTATTTTTTTTTTTTCATTATTTATTTATAAAAATGTTTTCTCTATCACTAATATGAGGAATACTGATCTTTTACTGATCTTTCCGCACGTCTAGTTCACCCATGAAGCACACCGCCCTTGGCATATTCGTATCATTCGCACACTGCAACGCTTCCTATATAAATTATTCCAATACCCAGATCTCTCGCACTATACCGCCAACCCAACTAGCCACTCTCTTCCTACAGCATATTTGCTACTTGAGCACATCGGCTCTGATGTAGGCCAGGTGCTATCGGATAAATGGGACTACCAGCGTGACGTCCCCGCTAACAGGCAAAATTTGTTCCGAGGCGTCGCTCGACTGATGCTCTCCCTCGCCCGTGTTCCGCAGCCAAGAATTGGCTCTTTCCAATTCCAAGATGACTGCACAATAACGTTGACAAATCGACCATTGACTTGCTCAATGATGATCTTCGAGAATGATGGCACACCCAGGACGATACAAAAGACGGATACATTTCATTGCACCGACTCATTCGTCTCAGATATGCTCACACTTCATGACAATCGCTTCCTCAGCAATCCGAACGCAATCTATGATGATGAGGACTGTCGCGGGCAAATGGCAACTATGACATTGCTTCGAGCACTTTCGCACCATTACATCAAGAGAGAACAGAAGAACGGCCCATTTCTATTACAATTGACCGACTTGCACGCTAGCAACATATTTGTTGACGACGAATGCAATGTTACATGTCTTGTAGACCCAGAATGGGTGTGTTCTCTACCTGTGGAAATGCTTGCTGTACCTTACTGGCTCACGGGATGCGCTATTGACGAGATGCAAGGAGAGCGATTCAATGAATTCAACAAAATCAGACAAGAATTTATGCGCATATTTGAAGAGGAGGAACGTCAAACAAAAGTCGGACATGGTATATCGGTGGCAAGGGTCATGCAAGAAATGTGGGAGACAAATGGGGTGTGGTTTTGGCATTGTATCGAGTCGGTGAATGCCATGCTCTATCTTGTGGAGGATCATATCTGCCCCTGGTTTTCGGTTCGTCTATCCCCTAATTCTGGAGAAGTATTATCAGCTTTCTGGCGCAAAGACTCCGCCGAGGTGGTTGAGAGGAAAGTAGCCGACTTGGAGAAGTATGACCAAGAGCTCAGGAAATTATTCAGCGAAGAACCTTGAGGGTTTGAGTTGGGAGGGCGATAATCCGGGTCCAAGTCGGAATTGATTTGTACAGAAGTTCTATGCCCTCTTTTGTTTTCTCTTCCTACTCTTCTCTCCCGCCTCGCTTTTTCTCGCACTCTTGCCAGGTAAAATCACAGTCGCCCGGATTGCTCCCTGCCACACATGGCAACTGTCGCCTTCTTAACGACCCTAAAGTACGTACAAATATATGATCGCCTCGCTTATAATTTGCATCTCCGCCAGTGGAGGAATATCGTGGACAACTCTGCTGCCTTATCCTGTTTTTCTGCGGGATAACCCGGATTCTGGATAAGGGCAACCCAGATAGTCTGAGACAACGAGGGTTTTAGAGCTTGAGACCGGATACAACTCTCTCAAAAGCCTTATAAGGCCTTTGGTATTCAGTTTAGATAAGTAGGGAGTCCTCCAGCCCGGGTAGATAGAAGAATTAAGCATCTTTCATTTTTCTGACCGATTCATCGATCCGTTGGTCTCTTTACATCACAACAGTTATGGGCCCAGTTGCAGCATCTATGCGATTTTGATCCCACCCACCCGACCCAATAGGTGCTAGACTTCCATGTTGATTAGACCTTCGAATCCCTGATTTTCCTGGTCTTTGCTTCCCATTCATTTCTAAACCTCTTTTTCCTACATTTGGAAACAGCTTTTGAGACCCCTCGTTTAGCAAGATGGCTATGACCCCCGTTACGAAGACGACGGTCAAGTTGACGGCCTCGTCAGGCTGGACCCTTTGGATAGAAGGTATCCGAAGGGAGGCTTTGAAAGGGCATGTCTGGCAGTATGTTGACCCCGAAGGCACGGATGAATTGATCCACCCGGAAAGGCTCCCTCCGAACCTAATGGCTCAGCTTCCTGGGCCTTTGATCAAGGAAACAATCCTCGTGCCGGATGAAGGTCTGACCTCAATACCCCTCGAACCCCTTGAACCCCCTGAGCCCCTTGAAACCCTGGACACCCTTGAACCTCCGGAACCCCTTGAAACCCCTCCTGGACCTCCCTTTGCCTCCAGGGGCCAGAATAGGGCTACTCAAAGACGAGTAACTCTTGACGGAGAGGAGGTCACCCAGGAAACAATTACTGTACGGGATGACACCCCGCCTCCTCCAGGGATGAGAAGGGTTGTACGAGAGATTGAGAACCCGGCCTTTGAACCGATACGCCGGAAGCTGGCCCTCCAACTCCAATATCAGAAGATCATATTGGATACCTACTACCGGGAGAACCGGATGATCCAGCGAGTTAGCAAGGCTATTACAACCACGATTAGTAGAGACTATCTTGAATCCATCAAGAAAGCCTATACGCCGAGGGAAGCTTTGCAAATCCTAGCACGCAAGATCAAGTCCTCCCGCTGGATTTAGGAAGAGATAGCTGCCCGAACCTATAAGGACCTCCAAATCCCTCCATCAAAAGGGAGTCTCCTTGCCTGGGCTGATAAGTTCATACAAGCCCACGAGAGGTGTGATAAGCTAGGTCTTCTGGAAGGGAAAAGTAAGTCCGGATGCAAGGACTTCCTTAGGGCTATACGAGCCTCTGATCCTGTGTTTTGGATCATTTGGTTCCAGCAGACCCTTGACTACCAGAACGCCGGCCGGGACCTCCCAAGGCTGAGGGTCCTTGTGGAGGACTATCGAAGGACGAGAGAATTTGCAGAGACGTCATCCAAGCCCCCGTGCGAGTCCTCTTTCTCAAACAGTAACCCTAAATGGAAAGGAACCCCTAAGGGATCAGATAAGACAGCCCAGGCTAAGCCCCAAAGGACTAGAAAGAAGAAAACGGCCTGCAGCCTCTGTGAGAGGCAACACGTGCTTGAGGGTGCCTCAAAGCACTGGTCCACCTGCTGGTATATTGTCCCGATCCCGAACGCTATGACCGGAAGGTTCAAACTTGATCCGAATGTGCTCTCTAAGGTAAAGGAAAGGATCCAAGCCTCCCCAAACAGACAGAGGATTGAAGAGGCCCAAGGTAAGAAGGCTTGTACAGATAATCCTCCCCCAAATCTCCCCTCATCAGCCATTTCCTGTTGTCCCATTCAATACCAGGTAGATTTCGTCGTCTAGAAGGGTCTTGATTTCTAACTATGAACGTTTATAAGCAGTTCTTTGACAATTAGCTATTGTGATAGAGGCAAGAGAGATATTCGTCAGCTGTGGTGAGAAGTCCGGGAGATCAGTAAGTCCCCCTGTTGAGACGGTGACGACTAGCGATTTTTTATTGTTTTGAGTGTTTTGGGCCATTTACTTTTTTTCTCAAGTTGGACTACCCCATCCTTTTAGTCTGAATTGGGCGAAGACCTGGTACATACGACCATAGCTCTTAGAAAATACGGGATCCCGTCCGCTCTCCCATAGTCAAGCTGAGAAGCGGTGAATTAGTACTCGGGTCGGTGACGACCGGGGAATCCTCGCTGTTGTATGTCTTTTTTTTTTTTTTCTTCCCGACAAATCTCCATTTTTTTTTTAATGACCATACAACCTGAGCTTTTACAAGCAACAAGCCGGTGACCAAGAGTAAAGGCGGCAACTACATGAAAAGCCAGTTGTGGTCAAAACCTAGCAACGCTGGAGGTGCCCCCTGTACGTGCAGATGGCGGGGTCTTCCAGAGCGCACGCGGGGTACCGGCAAGTAGCTTTTGAGGGCGCAGTCCTTCTGCAGAACACACTCGTTAATAAGACAGTTCATCAAGACACCACTCGGCTCATCTTTGTGTTTATCAAATCCTCTCTCCACAAGTGCCGTACAAGACATTCATTATTTTGAGACATCTTCTTACCCCAACGTGTCATCCATCTTTACGTTTCACTGACCAAAGCCTCTGGCTTGGGGAAAAAATGTCAACAACGCGTACGATTGCTAATGCGGCTACCTGATGAAGGTCGGCGCACAGTACCCCGCCATCAGCGTCAGTCCCTGGTGTCAAACATTACCCACCAGACACGGGGCTTTGACAATCTTCGAGTCGTCAATGTCACTGGCTGACTGTACCTTTCTTCGCTCAAAGGGAGCCCTCTTCGCGCTCTAGGCACAAGCCGTCAATTATTAAGGCTTTCACGAACACTAGCTCCCGGTCCAATGGCGGGTAATAACGACTAAGCTGAGGCACGGGCCATAAACAGGTCCCCCGGCAAAGCTAACCCTGGCGCGTCATCGCTAGCCAGGCCGTCTCTGTAGCGCTTTCCAGGCAATCTCTATATGTGCGACAACTCGGCCAAGATCAGAGATGTGAAGTCGACCTTGTCAGCCAGAAAGCTGAAGAAAGTTGCGGGGCTGAGGTTTCAAGGAACTGATGATCTGCCATACCATCTGAGAATGAACGTCAAAAGGGGAGTTGTGGAGATATACCATTATACGAGTGTCTTGAGGGAGCATTTAACAGCATCGCACAAGTTACACAACCTCTGACCTTAGGGAATTTATATCTCAGCGTAAGATTACTTTCAATGAGAACCACGCCCATTAAAATACAGGCACTAATAGCCTTACTCTCAGGGGAAATATTCCGAGACAAATTGCGCTCGAAGCCCTAGTTTCAGTGCAGAATATCTTCTTCCCCTTTGGTTCGGACTCGCAGCAGATTCTCCGCGACCTGGTATCTAAGCAATCGTTCGACCCCGATTGCCTGCACTATGACTCAGCCGCCTATCTGAGGAAAGGCGAAGAAGACATATTTTATAACTATTTCGGTGGCCGACTTGTGGGTCTGTTCGAGGAGCTGGAAGATGCCAGCCCGCGCGGCATCCTGCAGAAATGGTTTCAGCGAAAAAGCGGTGCCTGATATGTAATAATAGCCACGTTAATTGGTGTTGTGATTGCGATTGTTCTGGGAATTCTCGGGCTCGCTGTTGGGACATTCCAGGCCTGGGTGGCTTACGAAGCTTGGAAACATCCTATGACTACAAGCGATTGACACTACTCTTTTATTCCAATCTTTGGCTGGCAACTGACAAACTCAAGGAGGGAAATGAAAGGGCACTAGCATCATGTGGCACCAGATATCCCCGGTCTAGGCAGCGCCAGCTTTCCGATGAGGTATATAAATTATCAATCCATGATCGTTATATAGTGAGCTCTAACCATCACCTAATGCCATAGTAACACGTGAATTATGCTTCTGGTAGCCAGTAAGTGCAATGGCCTCCGCTGAGTACGCCCCTGGGGTATTGTCTCCGAGAGTAAGTGCGATGCAATCCATAATTAAGGCGAAATGTACTAATAGATTATGCAGCTGACTTAAGGAGAGAAACGGCTAAAATATACTATTTCCGCATTGCGAAACGGGTCGGCATTGGCGTCTCAGCGGTATTAGCAACATAAGTAGGTGATGTGTTGGATTTACCGAGATCTCAGTAGTCATCTTGCATGCTGCGTTCCTACTCACAACCCGAGGGGCGACAGCATCAGTATGCGGCTCTTGTTGCTGTAGAATGGAAGAAGGCATAGGCCAGATTGAAACATTTCCATGTACATAAGACCATGCCCACCAGAAAACTCCTCGAAGTACTTGTCTAGGGGACATCCATCCTTGGACTCTATTGCCTCCGATATTGGGCTACACCTCTAAATTTGGAGGCTAATAATCCAGTGCACCTGGACAGGAAACATATGCCAAATTTAGTACTATGTTAGGCTTAGGCAACTCTATACCTCTAGTGTGTTTGACAATCTTCCCTAGGTAATACTAATATAGTATTTTTATATAGGTATCATATAGGTTAGAGTTAAAGCTCGTCTTCCACATTTCTCAACGGTTGATCGCCTAGTCGTACATAAGCATCCTCTTTGAACAGCCCATTCACTAATTACCTTGAGGAAGGCATCAGCTGACTCATAATCCTATCCAATGCGGAGGCAATGGCTCGAAAACGTCATAGTGGTATCATCGACGAGGGACACAACACAAATATTCATGCTGTGTAAAATGCATCTGGGAGAATAGCACGGGCCGGACTCGGTTGCGTCTAAGAAGACTGTGTGAAGATAACCCCGAGATCCTGCCATATTTCGGCGTTAAGCTAGGTAAGTGCAGCACAGGGCAAATGTTGACAGGTGGGTTGATCAGATCATTTAGATCATTCAAGTCTGAACATATGGCAGATTCGTCATCGGCCTGACGGGATCTGGGCAGCAGTAGATAAGCGATCCAACCTAGCCTCTGCTTCATTCTATACAAGCATGATAGCTTAGCAATCAAGGCCTGTATTGTGGGGCAATGCCACTATCATGGGGAACCCCCACCAAGCACAAAGAGACATGGGTTTAAATTGAGGACCGACGACACACGGCTGCAGCAATCCGAGCCCCGGCCCCCGGCAAGAGCGCACCGGGCCAAGATGGTCCAAATGACTAGATAACCAAGGGTGTTGGGTAATAATCCTGTGCATACCCTTTACCAACTAGGTCGTGGTGGGATTGCTCGACGCAGAGCCCTGATTATCCGTCGGTTCCGGCTAGGTAGGAAGGTTGGCAACGAAAAGGGAGCGCATGGCAATCTGTATAGTAATCAATGTGGCCCAACAAGCAGTAGCTCACCAACGTTACATACGTGGCTTTGTTTCCTCTGCCAAGGGTAGTAATAGGTATGGATACCAAGCTACAAAATTAAACACCCTTGGTGATTCACTACTGCTGACTGCTCCATTCACCACATGCCCATAGATCAGTAATTAAAAATTAACCCCTTGCGTGCCCCTCCGTTGCCGTCCGCATAATCAACGGCATCAACATGTTATTAAGGGCTGCTTTCATCCACCCCCGCAAGCTTGAGCACCCATCAAATCATCTGGACCTCATAGAAGCCAATTTATTGCGACCATGTCAATTCAATTCTCCATCTACACGTGTCGGCCGTTCCCGAGCGCCGCCGCATCCCCCGACCCCTTGTCGCCCGACTCGGGTCTTTGGTCGCCTATGTCTTCCACGTTGATTTACACTCCAACTACTGCAGTTCTCGTGGATTGCCCCCCCACTATTGCTGCAACTGCTGAACTTGCAGCCTGGGTGAAATCTGTGTTACCAGTCGGCTGCACTTTAAAATACTTTATCGCCTCCCACGCGCATGGAGATCATTTCTTCGGCTTTCCAGTCTTGAAGGACATCTTCCCTACTGTCACAGCCATTGCCACTAGGAGTGTGGTGGAAGGGGTAGTATATCAATACGCCCCTGAGCTTTATGACGGGCTCTGGAAGGCTAGCTTCCCCACATCTGAAGATGGTACTGGCATGCCAGAGACTAGAGCTGAGTTCACAGCCCTGCCACCGTCTAACGAGATCGATCTTGATGGACACTTGATTAAACTCCATGATGTCCCACACGGAGATACTCATGCGAACTCGTTCGTGCATGTGCCCGAGCTGGGGCTGGTGGTTGCAGGTGATATCGTCTATAATGGGGATTGTCACCAATGGCTTGGCGAGAGCGACACCCCAGAGCTACGAAGGCAGTGGATCCAGGCGCTATCTCAGATTGCCACATTAAAGCCAAAGGTAGTTGTACCTGGGCATACGTTCAAGCCCACATCTGAGTCCAACGAAGCTCTTGCTCTGTCATGGATTAAGGGTACTGAGGAATATATCGGGGTTTTTGAAGAGGAGCTCGGGAAAGCAGACGATGAGGATGAATTGTTCAAGAGAATGAAGTCTCGGGAGTCTAGGTGGAATCTCTGGATCCTGAGGGGAGGTTGTCACGCTGGCATGGAAGCGAAGCAGGCTTGATCACGACCATATAATAGTGCAAGTACAGAAGAGAATGAGAGCAATGTTGTAATAACTCAAGACCAGAATTATTAGCTTTAGAGCTGAAACGGACGTGTATACCAGTAAAAACTTCCCAATCCAACCATGACTAGTATTAGGTTAATCTGTCTATATCACCGACATTGCGATAAGACATTGCAATATCTAGGCATGGAGGGAATAGTTACTAGTCCACAAGTGCAATTCAAAGTATCATGGTAAATAAATACCATTACAAAAATCTCATTACTAGGAAGTTCCTGTTTCCTAGCTGCTCAAATGGTTCAAAGCGGGCTATTTATGCTTTCTAGAGTTATATTGGATGGGTGTTCTTAGGGACTTCCACATAAAACTCTATTCTAGACCTCAAGTCTAGGCTGGTTTGTTACAGGTTTATTTTTGTTTGAGGAAGATTTGTTGAGTGTAGTTTTTGTTCATATATTAACTATGTGACATTTTACCACTTCTACTTTCCGGCCACGTAGGACTCGACAAACTGATTCAAGTCCTCTTGGGGCAGACCCAATTTCTCATTCCATAGTCCCTGTGTGATGGAGTAATGCGCGAGACCCCCTTTACCATACATAGCACCAGCGATCATAGCCAGCGTACCTAGTAGCTGTCCATTCTTCACCTGAGTAGCGCCATCCTGTCATAATCCTTCAACAGTTCCATGCGATATTTCGAATTTCTCACCAGTAGCCCTCTCTAGAGCCTTCACCACCATATTCTGCGTCATCGTAAAACTGTTAATATACACGTATTGATTTTTGGTAAGTTCTGGATTCTTCAAGCTCTTCGCAATAGCTCTGCCAACTTGATCCTGGTTTGTTGCTTCATATGAGATGTCACCCCCATCAAAAATTGTAGCAGTACGTGCAGCCACATTTAATCCTCCAAATCCAGGAATGTTCAAACCCCAGTCAAACATTGACCCAGATATGATTGCTGTCCATGATATCTTATCCTGTTGCGTCTTAAGGTAATCGACAATGTCAATCTTATCCTTTAGAAATGGAATATACGAGGATGCGTTTGGGTCTGAGGTATCAATACCGAATTCGGATGGGACGAACACTTTCACGCTTGCTTCGATAGCCGCCCATGCAATCGTCTTCTGGATGGTCAATGCGTCTCCAGGGACGATGCTAGAAATGGTACTGATGACGGCGTCCTGGCCCTTGAAGAGCCCAAGCAAAGATGCTTCAGAGTAATCGGTCTTCTCGTGGTTCACGCCCGGCGGCAGGGTGGCCTTTGACGACTCTCGTGTCAGTCCCGTGACGGTGAACTTCTCGTCCAACAGGGCCTTGATTGTTGAGCTGCCCACGTTCCCGCCCGCTCCAATGACCAAGACGTTTTTGATGGATGAAGAAGTCATGGCGAAAGTGAATGGGAAAGGAACAATAAAGAGAGTAAATATTGAATGCTTGTGTGGTGCTGAGATCTGTGGGAGTAAAGAGCCAACGTGCGAAGAATGATGCACTATTTGAGGGTGGGTGCTCTTTTGTATGATTTATACCGTTGCACATTAATCGTGAGTTTTAACCGCGGCATTGAAGCGTCTCGTTCGTCCCAGTTCGTTTCTTGATGCCGCCTTTGGTATCGAACGGTCCATAAGCTTAACTTGGCTCTTTTCCTAACCCGCCTGACGTAAGATTGTGAGCCATTCAAACTTGAAGTACTTTCAAATCGGAGATTGGTTGGTTAAAAAGATTACTGATCAATGCCGGTTTAAGTAAAACGAGAGAGTGAGTTGTCTGATTGCTTACCGATCAACGCTAACTCCGAAGGCCTTTTGATTAGTCATTCGGTTTGCAGGTCGACATTTCTGTGAGCCAGTAACACGATTGGATCGACGGAGCAGAACGAACATTACAGCCGTAAAATATTATTATAAACTACGTATATACATGTTCCGAGGCAATATTCGAAGAGGCATATTAGTATATTGTAGGGAGACTACGACTGCCCATGTGAAATAATCCCATCATTACTGGTTTTTTTTAAAAAAAAAAAAAATTGTATGCCTTTATAGTATCCTATTATTCTTTGTCGTATTATATAATAAGTTGAACACCGTACTTTCCGCAATGCACACCTTTCGCTAAGTCCCACTTAGATTTAAAGTTTTAAACTTTAAATATCAATAAATTAACAAAATAAGCATCTAATTAGTCAATTTAAAGCAAATTTCAATAAAAGAGGGAATTTTAATTTATCCATCCAATAGACAATTAGAAAACATATAAGAAAAGCTGCCTATTCTTAGTTGGTAAAAGGTATGTATAGGATTATTACCCAGCACCCTCGGTTATCTATAAAGGCAAAAAACAGTATAGGCATTCTGGGTGGACCATTTTCTCGCATAGGAAACGGTAGGTGAAAGAAAGTAAACGGTAGCTGAGGGTATTTTTCCTTTTCCCCCTTTCTTTAGAGTTTGAGCTTGTCGTCTTAATCTGGATTTAGCTCCATCTCTAGCACATACGACCACAGCTCTCAGAAAATACGGGATCCCGTCCGCTCTCCCATAGTCAAGCTGAGAAGCGGTGAATTAGTACTCGGGTCGGTGACGACCGGGGAATCCTCGCTGTTGTATGTTTTTCTTTTGGCCGATGTGTTTATTTTATTTTCTTAGGGTCGGAGCCTCATCCTTTTGTTCTGAACTAAATGCCACACCTACCACATACGACCATAGCTCTCAGAAAATACGGGATCCCGTCCGCTCTCCCATAGTCAAGCTGAGAAGCGGCGGATTAGTAGTTGGGTCGGTGACGACCAGCGAATCCCTGCTGTTGTATGTATTTTTTTTGTTCACGGTATTTTTTTAATCATCCAGGATTAGCCAAGGTCTAATTATCTCCTGAATTGATACTCCCACCCTGCCGGACGATCTCGTCCAATACCGGTATATGTCACAGAGCTTGTAAAACGAGGGCCTGAGCAATTGAAAATTTTTGGGATAAATAGAGAATCTTGTTTTCTACCTAAGAGGTCCGGAATAGAAGTGGTTCTATCTATATGTAATAGGAGCGGACTTTTGATATGAGCCCCGCTCCACCAATCAGGGACGTCTACCTCGTGACAGCATAACCAAATCTCGTACTTACATGTTGTTGACCTCGCCGAGAGTTCACCCTCTCGGGTCGAATGGCATTCCTCAGAACCAGGATTCTTGTGATATCAAAGGTGTGGTATAGTAGTAGTATTACTTACCATTGTAGTTGCAGACTCCAATGCAGGAGCTGCCGTAGTTGCTACGTTGTATTTTAGCGATGGAGGCTTAAAGAATAATATGATGTTTACCTGGAACTTTGCCATAACTTGACCATCATTGGTGGGTTTGGGACTGAGAAGGCCTGTAAGGTCTCGTTTTCCATCCTGTATATCCAGAACATACTTTGGCCCCATATTAGTCGCTCATCGCACCGAAAAGCTAATATATGGCTTGCCTGCTCAATAGAGTCGCCTATCACAAAACGGATCGTCGTCACCTCTTGAGTCTGTCCAAGTCGGTGAATCCTGGCAAGTGCTTGCTCTTCTATGGATGGGTTCCACTGTGGCTCTAGCAGATATGCCCTTGATGCCGCAGTAAGAATCAATCGGCGTAAAAGTTAGCTTCATTTGCTTATTCTGCTAACCTGACGAGGTGCTATAAGCTTACCCAACCGCTCCGCAGCCCAAGGATAAAAGAAGCACTTGCTCGTTTTTTGAGAACGAATTGATGATATGGCTTCGCTTTTTTGCGTTCAACTTGCCATCAATCTGGACACAGCCGATGCCGGCGCTCCTGAGAGCCATGTTCGCGACGTCAAGGATCGATTTGCGGTACGAAAAAAAAATGCTAAAATTCTAAGTCGATTGCAACAGCTCCGTTCCGGATAATACGCACCTTTTTCTCCCAACAGCGCAGCTCTGGAGGTCCTCAATCAGAGCTTGAATCTTCGTTGGCCACTGACCAGAGAACGCTGGCAATTCGGTTGACTGGTCCCTGGGGCATGGACTGAGCCCAGTTCTCAATGTTGTGTAGGATGGAAAACATTCTTGACGACGGGAAGATATGTCGCGGAAGGCGCTTTTATCCGTCTCCAACCCGCAGTTGTCGTCCTCAATATCGTCAATCATCGTACTTAGCGTTGAAGATCCATCCAGTGTTCCGGACGTCAGAAGGGAGTCGTATGTTACGGAATTGGAGAGAGCTGCATGTAAACCTGGCTGGGGCGAACATCCTAGCTCACAGATTACTCTGAGAGCATTGATTTTCTGAAGAGCACTTCTGTAGTCTTCCTGGGGCTTACACGAGGCCAGGGCATCTTCAAGACATTCGATGGCTTTCTTCTTCGCATTGTCGTAGGCATGTTGTTCCTGGGCGCTAAGCTTGAGAAATCGCCGATGGTCTTTGCGCTGTGGTAGTATAATCGTGTTTTCGGACCGTCGTAACATGGTATACCCCAACAATTTCGCCAACGCTTGAGGCCCTCTTTCTTCCCCGCGAAGCCAGGGATTCGTGATACCTTCGTCAAAGTTCCTCTTTTCACAGTACGGATTCATACGAAGGAAGCAGAACAGACTGAAGAGCTCGGAAAGCCGATTCTGAATTGGTGTTCCGGTAATGGCCCATCTGCAGTCGGCCTTGAGAGTACATGCAGCACGAGCTTTGGATGTCGATAGATCTTTGATTTCATGCGCTAAAGGGTGTTAGATCATATGCATATTCTAGTTATTCACACTCTACGCCCACCTTCGTCTAGAACCACGCGGTGCCGGTCATGTGAGAAGACCAGACTTTGCTTTTGATTTCGCCACTCCTTTGCAAGTGTAGTGTAGGTGGTGAGGACAATGTCATAAAAGCCCACATCACTGGTTTCCTGAATCCTCTCTCGTCCATGGTGACGGCGCCAAGCAAAGTGGCCTGCAGGTAAGTGCCTACGCCCATTAGCATTTATTTCTCCACTGTTGGAGTATCTCCCACTGTCAAGTGGGACGAGACTGACTTTGAAAGTTCTTCTTCCCAGTTATGCAGCACTGTATTAGTTAGCGATTTGCTGTATTGTGAAGAGTGACTCACAAGAAGGAGGCAGAACCAGGAGCGTCCCCGTGCCCAGGATCTTGCCACTTGAAGTCACTGGTCTTGACTCCTTTCCTAAGACTTTATCATGAGCTATGAGTGAAATCATGCTGAGGGTATTTCCTAGCCCCATAAGGTCGGTAATAATTCCCCCTCTAAAGCCTGAAGGCTGTCTATAGTGCAACGACGAGTCAATGTTGTTGATGTACCTAGGATCGTCAGTCCATTGCCCCTAGATCCATTGGAAATACTAACGTTATACCACCTGTCAAACGGGTCATAGCTAACGCAACCAAGCTGCCTGCTTGTGGCAACTTGACGATAACGTCAAGTTGCTGCCTTCTCGTATAGCTAGCTCGGTGGCAACCTTGCCACCTCACAGACCTTCATTTTCCCTCTATAAAAGACCGACCTTTTTCCAATAGATAGATAGAGAAATCAAGAGCTTTTATGACTTCTTTTCCTACATTTGAATGTGATACCACCAAAGTCATCGTTAGCTTGAGACCAGACGTCCTAGCCTTCGTCGTGCAGTCTCCAGCCTGACTATCGACGGATCATAAAAGTGAGGCCTTGTTTCTGATGGCTGAGTGCCGTCAGCTTCTGTACCAAAATTTATAGATATTCTTCTGTCCTCTGACCTCATCAGTTCAGTCAAAAGATGTGGCGACCCCGGCGTCTCATGCAAACCAGAGTCAGTAGTGAGACTGTCCAACACGTCTGTGACCACCAAATCCTCATCTTTCACCGTTGACATCTGTTCACAATTTGAGAGGGTGACTTGGAAATTGGTGGTTCGGATATCTGGCTCATTGAAGAAGCGCTGCGGGTTGAAGTACATGACGTCTCTTAATGCATGTATTGGATCCTGTAAGTACAGCCCAGGATTCTGGAAGAGGTCAGGGAGGGCTGGGGCAATGTCTCGAAGCCCATAAAGAGTAGCCCACACTACAGCTGATTTTTTTAGCATTAGTACCGTTCTGTGGTCGTGCTGACATCCACATGATAGGGCTCTATTTGTTGTCGAATTATTGTTGTTGGTGTGCTTCGGCAAGCTTTGGGAGTTTCCGTCCCACACTTCAAAACTGGGTCCGTGTTGTGGCGTATTCGGGGTCGGATCGCGCATGTAAATGAATGAACTCGAGTCCTCCAGTCGTATTCTCTTGGCCGAATGACAATCTGGTACGGCAATTGTGGACGAAGCTGGTGACGGTTAAGGTCAACGGTGGTGCCTTAGAATATGAGAACGGTGTGGTAGTTTGAAGGCTGTAATATTCGTGAATCGTTCAATAAAATCATATTGCCGGGTTGCCGGGGAACATGCCCTTCCTTTTGTGTGCTTAATAGCGCCCAACACCTCTCTGAGTCTGGCCGGATTAGATACGTAGCTGGCAGTGCACATTTTATTGCCATTGAAAATACCTTCTGTGTGCCAACTACCCTAACCTGACGCCTGAGCGTCTCGGCTGCATGCAACCATGTCCGCTGGGCAGCTGACGTGTAATCGTAGTCCTCCACTAATTCCAGCCATAGCTCACTACGGCCCATCTTGGTCTTGCAACGCGGCCAAAACAGGAAGCAGTCTGAGAATAACTAAAGAAATACAAACGTCATGTGCTCCTTCGTTACCTCCCAGGAAATTATACTCCGAACACATACCATTCGTTGTGAGCTTGACTTCAAAGGCCCAACATGTGTCTCGTTATAGAGAGGGCGTGTGGCGTGCGAGCGATTTCGACGGCAACTGACTAGGGAGCGATGATCATGTATGTAATTACTAGAACTGAACGTTTGCACCTTTAAACTCCACGTAGCGGCCGGAATGTTACTACTTCTTACCCATCCTCCGCTTACGGCCCTGGATCTGTAAATGAGTCTGCCCCAAGCCTGCTTATTCAGTGGCTCATTAATTGTCCCAAAAGGGCAAAAATATGAATTGGATCCGTTCTGGGTATCCTGGAGGCTGCTTGTCACCACGTTTGGACTGGATTGGAGCGAGGCTCGGATCCAGCCCCAATCCAATCCAATAACATCACTGGTACCACTATTACTCGTACCTGCCATGTATGAGAAATGCTACCTGGCTCACCTCTACACCGCTTATAGATCAGCTAGATTTTAGAAAATGCCTGGCCTGAGATATTTGAAAACGACACGTGAGAATTCCCCGAGGAGTTTCTGCGTGAACGAACGGCGGCAAGCCAGATGTGGCTGGCCAGCGTATGAGGACCAAGGTGCGAGCAGTCGAGCAGAACACTGGTGTAAGTACCATGATGCACGGTACGGTTTCCCGTGGGGGCACACCAGTGGGCGTTTGAGAGGCGCTGGCTCTCCGCACGATCGCTATGGACAGGTTCATTATGTGATCCAACTCATATATACATCAGTATTGCGGCTCTACGGTCCCGTGGCCTGTTGCGTCGGTAATCTTCGCGAGAGCAGGCAGCGAAGGTGACGATGGTTGTCTGGGTCTCGCCGCAGCGCAGCATTGCAGCGCGCCGAATCGTTTCTGGGATGGCACTGACGCCTGGTATTTCTAGACCAAAATCACGCTCAAAGTTACAAGCGAAGCCTACCGAACCGTCAATGCCTCGTTCGCCTGCTGAAGGCATAAAAGCTTCTGCTGCAACGGGGAGAGAGCTTCACAGTACCGGGTCAGCACGATGTGGCTAAGCCTGCAGGAGTGAAGCTGGTCACATTTAGCAAGGTCGTGATATCTACCTTGGCCGCCCTAAGATAATTTCCGGGTTGGCAAATAAGTGACTTACTATCTGATATGGATTAGTTCTAATGCCCAAAAATTGATCTCTTATCCACTTTATCTTCACCCCTGCATGTTAACTGTAGTTGTGTCCACATGCCTCTTCTTCACAACCCCGCTGGGTGAGGTATAATTGCTTCCTTAGCAGTTAGTCCGCGAATATCGTGAAAGGGATGGGATCAAAGCCTTGGCAGCGTTTGCAGATTGATCCTGACCTCCAATAATTGAGATCAATTTGCAGTAAACCTAAAAGTATTGTGTAATTCCTCTTTAAGAATGCATTGAGAATGAATACAGATCAGCGAGCGTAATATCTCCGCATAACTAGTAATTAATAAAGATTCTCAACGACAAATTAGGAGCCATGCAGCAGACTACCACCCTGTGCGTCGCCCACAACCATGACGTGCTATCAGCTGGTTGGTTGGCTTCGCCAAAAACAGCGACCTAATTCAATCAATTCATGCCCAATATTCTGTCCTAATCTATATAGTGCCGCATACGGCGAGCACCGGATCTTTCAGTTTTCACCGCTGTAGATATCGCCATGTCTCCGACTCATCGTAAGCCACCTTACAAAATTGCTTGACCTCATGCCTAACTTCCTCTTGCAGCCTATTGTGGCCTTCAAGTGCCCAGCGATGCACCATTCGAATTGAAGCCCTCGTCTGGAAAAGGGTGGGGTATTTTCGCCACAGAGCGAATCAGCCAAGGAGACCTTGTTTTGAGAGAGAAGCCACTCTTCATCATTCGGAAGCATCATGGAGAAATCACCGAACAAGATATCCAGATAACTTTTTACCAGTTATCAATTAGTCAGAAACACCAGTTCTTGCGCCTTCGAGACAACGGCAGGGACCAATTCACAAGCATGCAAAAAGCATTCGCCGAAAACTCTTTCCATATCATGCATTCAGATGACACCGGCTCTCAGCGCAACGATCCCCCAGTCCATGGCCTATTCATGCTCCACTCGCGCTTCAACCACTCCTGTGTACCCAACTTGAAAATTCCAACGACTAATGGAGAGGAAATTTCAAGTTTTGCAACTAGGAATATAGTCCCCGGGGAAGAAATCACCTTCTGTTATAACACAGATTTCGAATGCAGAACTAGACACGAACGCCATCAAGCGCTCGGTTTTGTTTGCGATTGCAAAGCTTGCTTACCAGGCACACATTTTCAACAACTCAGTGACTTGCGGCGAAGGCTCATTCGAGGGTTGCAGTACCTTACGCTGGGGGAAGATGTAATGAGACGGAGTTCGAGTTCACCAATAATTACCGACCCTGAGTTAAGAGAAGCGGCCGAGGCTTTGAGCATACCTCTCACATCTAGGTTTATTTACACTATCTTCACTATTTTTCTGTTAGGGGAAGAGGAACTGCTGGATGATTTCATGGCCGAAAGGATGTGCCCGAGCTTATACACAATGTTGGTCTGTTTTGGAACAGAAAGCAATTGCAAAATTGCTGGTCTCGTCATGGCACAAGAAACTTGGCTACAGAAGTTATCCATAGCCTTCAACCTGTATGGTAAAGGAGATGTTGCTGATCATGAAATTTCTATGGGGCTACGGAAATCACGCGAAGCGTCCTAGTTCTTATGTATACCTCATGGTAACTAGTAGGCAAAAATTGACAGCAATAAGTTACAGAGAAGCAATGGTGACTTCGGCGATCATACCCCTGCCCTGTCCTTAGGTATTATTGTCTTAATGCTTTCTGCCGTCTGTTTCGATTGCTGGGCTTTTCCATCGAATTGAAAACCTTCCAGCATACAGTTGAACCTGCATGAGCATGATTGCCCCAATGTTTTTGCGGAGTAGCTATAGAATGGGCTCAAGCTTATACTCTCCTCAAGTTCTCCATCAATCCGGCAGATTTACACATCCGCTTGAATAATTAATGTAATTACTCATCAGGTCACAGTGAAAGGTGCTCTACTCATCAGAATGTAGGGAACACCGCCTGCTCTGACGTTGTGTAAATCTTAGCCAAGACCCTACAAGAAGATTCGATCTCTTGCTTTGGAGAGTAGCGCAGGAATTAAGAGGCTTCATATTAGAGGCAGGAGCGCCAAGTAAGCTTGATAAGGAACTTGTTCGTGTACATAATGCATAATTCAAGCGGTAATGTTGAAACGTGAGATTAATTAAATGCTGGTTGGCAACCTCAACCGTATATATGATAGGAGAGTGATAGCTGACGTTAAAATAAAGTTATGGCCTAAGTGGACTGGATTAGGTATAAATACGGAGAGCCAGGGTTGAAGAGGAAACTGAGCAACTCGGACAATAATTAGCGTTGTTCCTGAGCGCCAAGATGTCAAAGCCCACCAATTTATCCACCAGGTCGAACCATTTTTAGTCAACAAAGAGGAAAGTAAGAGCCGAGAGAGGTAAGGTGCAGTGGGTTTATGCAGCTTACCCTCGGCCCCAAAGCGCTAATATCCGTACGAATTTGCTGAGTTTTATAGATTACGGTAATGTATTATCCATCCAGTCAGGCGTCCCCTGATGCTCCAGGGTAGCTTTCCATCCGTTGTGGCAGCCAACATCGGTAGGTCTTGTGGCAGCCATTTTTAACCCGACTAAACTAGCCCTGATACATTTATTTTGCGTGGGGATGGCATTTCATGAGAGCCATCTTTCTCTTATCGAATCAGCACACCCTTTATCAAGTCATGAGGCCGCCCGTGCTCGATCGACTAGCATGGGGAAATGGATGGGTCTTAGCTCATCCGAGATCACCCGAGTTAGCTAGAAATATGACGACTTGATCAAATACTTCACCCAGATCTCGGACTAGGCTCAGAACCTCAATCCGATGATAGAGAATATCCTCGATAAATAAACCGACTCATCGATGTTAATATTAGCGGCCATTCTGGTGTGGCTGAAGTTTCAGCTAGTACAGTGGCAAAGGTCGCATTAAAGCTGGGCGATGAACTCTTGCATCGCGTATGACATACTCGTGAAATGTTTGACCAAACAGGATTCCCGTAACTTGCCCAAGCTTTCTTCTATGGTGTCGATATTGTATTTCTCGAATTAACGGCGGGCGACACCCTTTATGACCGGATGAGTGTCATTTGACAAACCTCGGTCAGTTTAAGGTGGATGTTTAGTTATCTTCAGCACCCGCATACTTGGAAGTTCGAAACGCAAGAGTAAACGCGATTCAGAGAGAGAAAATTTATAAGTTTATTAAGACCAGAACATAAAAAAGATGCCTACAGAATATCAGGATCAAAGGGAAACAGAGAGCCGATAGCTTTAAGCTTGATAGGAAAACACAAATTTTTCCCCAAGCAAATTAGGGCATCAGTAATATGATGATCATAATTTATGAACTCAAAGGCTCGGCAGCCACAGAATAAACTCAAACAACCGGACCCAGCTGCAGAGGCTGACTCTGCCATTATTCTAGCTGGATCCCTGAAGGCTTGACCTGCCATATAACAAATCAATACCCTCGTGTATCTGATACTGCATTAAGTAGAAACTGCTATCAAAGACGGGAAGATGCAACAATAAACTCACAAACAACACTGGGCGCCTGTTGGAATGTGATCTTGAAGATCAAACTCGAGGAACTCCTGATGAGAAGACCCCAAGAAGCAAATGAACCCACTGTAGGTCCTTTTCAACCTTTTGAAATGGCCATTGACAGTAACATAGATATCGATAAATCTTCGGCCATTGCTATCGTAGTCTGCTAATTGCGGGTTGTTGTGGCTGGGGAATGCAGCCGCAAATAAAAGAGTCGAAGCATAGACGAAAAAGGTGTTTTTCGTTTCGAGAAGTCGTTGAACATCTTTCCAAGGCGCTAAATTAAATCCTTCATGCAAACAAGACTTCCACCCGTACGAGCCGCCATTGCCGTTTTTAGGCCATCACAACACGCCAATGTGCAGTGATCGATGTGTTGTTAGCGTTAGTGCCAATGAAATAATACTGTGCCAGCTCAAGCAGCCATCGATGTTGTGCAAACTCGCACCACGGCCAGACAGTACCAGAGATGTCGCTATGGCAAAGTCACATCTAGAGAGCTGGATACAAACGACGCTCACCATACTTATCTTGATGATGCTGGGCCGCAGTTACCTAAGCATGCCTGAAGGGACGACGCCCATTTGGCATTGGCTCGTCGTGTCCTGGTGGATGCTTTACCCCGCTCTCTGGATGACTGCTGATGCGTGATTATTCTGACGATTCTCATACGCATCTTTGACCAGCCAGAGCATCACGACGCCTAAAACCTTCACAATATCACTCAGGCATAGCCAGACGCCTTTGTCAACGACCGGTTTTGAGTTTCTACCTAGCGAAAGGATTCGGGGAAGAGTATTTTGTACTGTCTCACCCCGCGAACTTCTTTCTTCCATCCACTTTGCTTCCATTTAATCGTGAGACCTCTGACAATGGGTTCCCAGAAGAGGAAACGTCCCGTTAAGAAGGATGGCGCACATTGTCCATACACGATTCATTCAAGCAGCAAGTTATCAAGTGCAGTTAGTAAGCCGAGTACAAAAGGAGCGCGTGAGGGCGAGAAAGAGACAGAGAAGCTCCAGACTTTTCCATTTTTTCAAGGCTCTAACCTGGACCTCTATTATACCGTCAACTCCGATTCAAGCGCGCAAGGGCAGGAGCAATGGCAAGATTTGGGCCAGTATAGCAGCTTCAGCCGTCAGTATTTGGACGAAAATCTACAAACGAGACTAGCTGACACTAGTTGGCAGTGAACGGAGTCATATATACTCAAGGCGACTATGTTTATGTTGCCAATGAGTGGACTATCGAGAAACAACGGCCAGCAACGAAACTACCCAGAGAGGGAGGCACCAAAGCGATGGAAAGAGATTGGGTGGCCCGGATTCTTGAGATTTGGGCAAAAGATGGGCACCATATTTATGCACTTGTGTGCTGGATGTACTGGCCGGATGAGTTACCACCCGAACCTGCTAGCCGCGGAGGGAGTATGCAGAGACGTCAACCGGGCCGTCAACCTTTTCACGGTCAGGATGAGCTTATCGCCTCGAATCATAGTAAGTGGCCCTTACTCTGGCTGAGTATATTTGTCTTACCACTCGATGAGTAGTGGACATTATCAATGTGATAAGTGTTACCAAGCCGACAACCGTTACTCAATGGATCAACGCAGATGATGAGATAACGAGCGAATTGTATTGGCGCCAGACGTTTCACTGCCTTACCTCCTGGCTCTCAGTAAGACTTATTTTCTTCCGTATATCCTGCCAAGACTCACTCTTCCAGCCTCCAGAACTGATATGCAAATGCCAAGCCCCTATCAATCCTGACAGGACATGGGTCGGATGCACGAGCTCGACGTGCGGGAAATGGATGCATCACGACTGCCTGCATCACGATGCGCTCATGAGAGTGTATAATGAACTGGGCGCTGATAAGCCACGACTCAGTGAGTCAACGCCCAGCCGAGGGATTAAAACGGATAGTAGTATAGCATCCCAACTCAGCTCCGAAGGCGTGAAATGGAACTCACAACTGTTTACAGATGAAGCCGATGACATAACCGGTGCTCACAAAAGATCCTCGGGAACAAGGAAGGCAGCTGAGCCTGTAGCCAAATACCACGGTAAAAATACTCAAATGAATTCTCATCCGAGCAAGGATTTGAGGAAGCGCCCCGACACCAAGCCCACCGCCTCCGAGCTCACCGCCTCTAAGCCCTACCTTGAACTTTTTGAGGCGACACTGATACTGGATGACGGCCCTATAAAGTGGAAAATTTGCGATTTACGGGAAGACATTGCAGCGGGTGAAAAGACATGGTCTGAGAGAATGTGGTGCTTACTATGCGGCGAACTCATTGACTAGTCGGGCTTTGTACGGGTTGAATCTGGGCCTGGATTTCACTAAACTGCTCTTCAAAAGGATCATTTCCATCATTTATGTGTATTTTGTCATGAATTTTCGCCCACACCATGCGACAAAAGGTGTTTTTTCAAGCTGTCTAAAATGTTCCCACTCATCTACAGCGGTCTGTGTTTGGCGTCTAAAATAGTCTATAAAAATAGGTCGCCCAGGAATACTAGCTAGTGCGAGAGAAGCTGTTATCCTTTTGTCCGGTGAGGAAACCCACACAAAGACACACAAAATATAGGAGGTTAAGAGGCTGAAGTGTGGCGCGACAAAGGGAGGTAAAGGAAATTAGCACACGGCGACGAGTAATAAATGATCAAACGGATAATAAGAGGGCACAACAAATTGCCAAGGGCAAACCCCGGTCAAGTTTGATATTTTCAAGGGACATCTTTCGCTTTGATATTGAAGTCTGACTTACACACTCTTTATAGGTGTGTCATTGTGACATATGTGATGTCGCATACCAACTGATACAAAAGGGCACTCAGCTGATGCACCTCTGTTTCCCCAAATTGTATTGTGATATGTTGAACATGTTTCCAAGTTACTCCAAGAGCCAAAGCCCGAGCCCACACAGTGGTTTCCTGGGTTCTAACGCGTTTTATGCTACAAAGAAATTCCGACGCCGGGGGCACATGGGTTCACTAAAATAGCTCCCACAATCGTTCCTTAGGTTGTCTATTGCTTCTGCGGACTGATTATTGCGTGTAGGGATTCGGCTTGCGTTTTGTTGAGACATTGATTTGAACCCAATCCATGCCGCCAGTTCGTATTCGCCTGCATCTAAAGCTCCTTGACCGGCTAAATAATTGACCATGGTCGGTGCAATAGCATTTGACTACGTTAGATATCGGACAACTTGAATTCACAATAGTACGACCCGAGTCGGTATATTTAGATGGCAGGAAAATAGAGATATTGAACAGTGCTAATTATTCGGTCTTATCAAAAGCTCTTTGATCTTCGTATTCGGTTGTGTGTTCTGATGTTCTAGCCTTCATTACCCCTCTTTCTTTGCCTTTCTTTCTTTGTCACTTCTGCCTTGCATGGTGGGTGACTGCAGCTGCTGCCGCTCATATTAATACCGACTTCGGACCACTGCGCCCAAGCTAATTTTTAGACCTCTCAATCACCGATTTCTCATAATGATGCAGGATGATGGTACGAATCGCTCAAACTTGAAATGGCTGGATCAGCTTCTTACTTATGAATTCTTCCAGGAGATTATTATTAACGAGAAATACCGCCTCGGCCGTAAAATCGCCAAAGGAGGCTTCGGTCTCGTCTACTCAGGTATGTTTTTTCCATCGCGTCGTTAACACATCGAGACTCATCCCGCCAGGAACCGATATCCAGTCGAATGAAGAGGTTGCAATCAAGCTCACACACGTCAGAGATGACGCTCAGTTTTTGATGGAGGAAGCGTTGACATGCAGGGCTCTGTCTGGTGGCGTTGGAATGCCACAAGTCCTGTGGTCCGGAAACGAGGGTGATTACTACGTGTTAGTCTGCGAGCTCCTCGGCCCAACGCTCGAGGATTTATTCAACAGTTGCGACCGACAGTTCTCGCTTAAGACAATCCTCCTTCTCGCCGATCAGGCCATCTCTAGGATCGCGCACATCCACTCGAAAGGCTTTGTACATCGCGATATTAAGCCGGATAATTTCCTGATGGGACTTGGCAGGAAGGGAAACCTGCTCTACTGCATCGACTTCGGCATATCGGAGAGGTTGCGCGATCCGGAGCGACATCCGCAAAGGAGAGGTCTCGATTTTTTCGGAACTAGTCGGTATGCAACTCTCAACAATCACAAAGGACTTGGTATGTATTCCACGAAACCGAATGTACGTTTTGCTTGCTGACATGGGGATAGGGCAGTCTTGGGGAGATGACTTGGAATCCCTAGGCTATGTACTCCTGTATTTTGCTCGCGGTTCGTTGCCCTGGCAAGGCTTTAACGCCGTGAACGAGGAGAAGAAGAATGAACTGATAAGGGAGAAGAAAATGACCTTGCCAGTGGAAACACTCTGCGAGGGACTTCCAAAGGAATTTGCCACCTATATTAACTACACTCGGTCGCTTGGGTTCGGAGAGAGACCTAATTATGCGTATCTTCGTCAGCTCTTCCGTCGTCTTTTCAGTTCCCGGGGCTTCAAGTATGACAACATATTTGACTGGACTGAGAAACTATTCTACGCGACAAAGTGCCAAGCATCTACTACCTCAGAAGAAAAAAACCTAGAGGGGGAAGCTCTAGATGGAGAAGCTTCAGAGGGGGAGGCTCCAGAGAGGGAAACCCCGCAGCCTGCAGGGAGGAGAGGTGCGAACAAAACGAAGTCCAAAGCGCCGCAGTCTGCAGAGAGAAGAGTAGTCGAAGGAAGGGTTCCTAAGAACAGAGCAGCCAAAGGAAAGCGGGTTACTAGGGCGCGCAATTGACACAGGCCTGCCATTATGGCTTGGTAATACTCAACATCATTTCACCACACATGCTTAACCAGGCTACACCTTCTTGCTATGACGTAACATCCTCAGCTGGAAGTCAAGCCCTAAAAGGAGGCGCAAACGTGGCCTAGAGGCAAACTTGCTATGGTTGAGCCTTTGAAACTCCAAGCATACACTCCCGCGAACTATAACGACACTGAGCTGACAGTCATGCCCGCACCTTGAGCTCGGACAAGCTCGCTAGGATTTGGCGGGGTAGACACAGCTTGGGTGCGCTGTTGGAGGTTGAAGGGAAAAGCGGACCACTAACCCCAAATCCGGAAACCAGCCAAATTGGGAACCCGGCCTCAAGGAATCCGCCCACAGGGAATCCGCCCACAGGGAATCCGCCCACAGGGAACCTGACCACGGATAACCTGGCCACGGGTAACCTGGCCACGGAGAATCCAGCCAAGGGATCTGGCCACGGGTAACCTAGCCACGGATAACCTGGCCACCACAATCCGGGGCCACGGGAAATCTTGGCCACCTTTTGGAGATATACCATCTCAAACACCCTTCAATTAATAAACAACAATTACAAGAATAAAAAGAGCGGGCGTCTTTAAATCTCCATCTGAACTTGGCCATTTGTATGCTTTGAATTTTAATTTTCTTGGCCTTGAACTCCAAGCGTTGAGGACGGCATCACCTTTGTCCAATAATTTGCCATTCAGTTTAAATTAAGAAAGTTTCACCACAGTAGCTGCATAAATAAAATGATTTGGGGACGCCATTCAAGTAGTTTCATTTGTACATCTTGTGCAAATGAATGACTCAATTATGTTGTACAGTACATACGGGCAGCCTTATATCGCTGACACCAGGTTAATTAATTATTCAACAGCAGAAATAAACTATTCCGTCACAACTGGAATGATCTACCGTGTTTCTGCACCACCAAGGGGGGGAAGCGATGAGGCTCAGTCCCATCGTCCTTGGCCTCAGAGTTCAGCTAGCAAGCCCGGTAGAATCGTCTGCTCCGTAAACAGCCACAAAATACTCGTGTAATCCGGTGCCCACGCCGCGCCAGTGTACCACGTGCTCTTCCGTCCCTGCAGTGCATACAGCTTCTTATAGAAGCCGCCGACCAACTCCTTGGCAGACACCTCCAGCTGCAGCGGGGCGTGCTCGGCCCAGGCGACAAAGTCGATGCGCTTTGTGGCATAAGTGCCCGCGGCGTTGATGTTGCGCAGCCCGGCGCGGATCAGATCCTTCGCACCCTGTGCGCTAAGGCCCGGTTTGCCCAAGACCTGCGTCGAATAGAGCTCGCCGATACCGGTGAAGGCGTAGTGGTAGACGCTGTTGGGCTTTGGTGTGTGGAGGGAGCCGGGCCTAGGTTTTGTGTTCACGAGGTTGAGGTTGGCTGGCAGGCCTGAGCACTTGAAGAGGGCCAAGTACCAGTTCTGCCAGTGCCACTTGGCGAACAACCCTTTCTCCTTGCCGTCCAAGTCGAACGGGTACATGTTTTGTGATGTAGGCGGGATGGTCACTAGTAGCTTTTTGGCCTTGATGAGCTTCGTCCCCCTTGGTGTCTTGACGATTAGCTTGACGCCCTTATCATCACGGTGAGCGAGTGAGACTCTGCTGTTGAGCAGGGTGTCAGACGCAAGGTACTTCTGTGCCGCAGCATACAGCATGCTATTGTTGTGGGAGCTAGGGACGAACAGCGTGCCTGAGAGCAGGTTTTGGACAACTACCGCGCCAAAGTTGTAGAAGACGTAAAAGGATGGCGCGTTCGCAAGGTCACCCACGCCAGAGGCGAAGGTCCAGATGAGAGGTACCGCTGCCGTCAGATTATACTTCTCGACCAGTTGGCCGAATGGAATGGAAAGCTCTTCCGGCACAGGGTCTGTGGTAAGCTTCCAGAATCCTGGGAAGTAATAGTCGTTGTACTTGGCTGCTAGCTGGGCATAAGTGGCGAGGGCAATCCCTACGTCTGTCTGATCGCCTTGGGGATAACCGGGCACAACCTTGCCCGTGTTGAAGTCGATGTAGACATTCTGGAATCCAGGGTCGGTCGCGGGCACTGTCGGGATATTAAAGCGAGTAAAGAACTCCTTTACGCCTGGCAAGTCAAGGTAGGCTTCGACGCCGTAGTCAATGGGGATGCCAGTGGCAGGATCGGTGTAGGTGTCGACATGACCGCCCTAGATCTGTGAGTGAAAATACTTTTGGGTCGCCTGGAGAAAATGGCCCTGCGATGCTTACGAGATGGCCTTTCTGCTCGATCAAAGCGACAGTCTTGCCTTTGTCCTTGAGGCGAATGGCGGCGTAAGTACCAGATGCGCCTCCGCCAACAACGACCACATCCTTGGTGATGATATCAGTGTGCTTGAACCGGCTCTCATGAACAGTATGAGCATCGATTGGTGCGGCCAGCAGGAGCATAAAAGCCAGCATCGTCGGTCCGAACTGACCAACCAGTCCTGAGGCGAGCATGTTTGCGGCGCGGATTGACTGAAGAAGGGTGAGTTGTCTCCGTAACAAGCACCTGGGGACACGGATTGATGCTGGGGCGAATTCCGCGGGGGCTGTGGGGATCAAGAAGCTGGCCGCCAGTTTTATGCATGGCCGTCCCGACTTTACATTTTGTTCCTGGTCGTCAGATTCAAGCCCAAGATTTCCTTGTTTTGGGTTCCAATAGCTCGGAGGCCAGGGCAAGCCACGTTCACTAGGAGTGTGACGCCGCCGCAGCCATGGGGATTGCCTAATGACGCGACGGGGCCAGCTGAGGGATTTGTTGAGGGTCTAGATTCCAATGCTAGTAAGATAAGTCGGGAATAACACACTATCATGTCAGCCCTAATTTCTCGTCGCGTCCAAAGCTACAGAGGGAAACGGTCTGTCAACAGATGTGCTGTTAGGGCAGATTGATCACCTTGGTCAGCTTGGGCCAATGTAACCTCGGGTAGAGCTCCGTGACGGCCACTAACCAGATTATGATTTTAAGTGCGGACTAGGTGCCGACATCTGCCTCGTCATTATCGTATATTCTCAAAAAAAACTGCAGTTTCTTGAGCCAGTCGAGAGACATTTACATAGTGAATCTTGTGAAAGGTCAAAGCCGCTCATCTTCCTTTCTTTATTTCTTTAACTTTTTTTATTTTTTATCTGTCATGGTCAAGGCCGAGGAGGTGCGGCCTGAGGATTCGTAACTTACGTGTCTACTCACCCCCCCTGAATTGTTAAGGCGCAAGGAGCAGCCCACGTTATGTGGTGCTTATTTTTGCGTCAGACATACATGATAGTTACTGTGAGGCTGCCACCAGCACCCTGCATTGCAAAAACGCAATCCCAATCTGGGGATAACGCAATTAGGTGCTTAACATTACAGTAATGAATTGCCGGGCTTGCCGAAAGCCCAAACGTTGCGAAGCTGGTATTGAAGTGCCATGTGCCGAGCGAGCTAATAGCCGGTCACCCTTGACGCGGGGTATTAGAGATTACATCGACCAGGGCAAATGCCCCTGTAATTATGGACTTGCTGATCATCAGCCAGGCCCATCTCCGGGTACTTCCTGTTTATACCTATTTTGATAAGTTGGTAGCCCTATCACAACCTCGCATATCTCAGAAGCATCTAAACCAGCCAAATGCCGAGAGTAGTGGATATGAGGCTCATTAATGTAGACACAATGTATTTGGAGGAAATTCTTTCTAGCTACAGCAGTTCTAGAGCGTGCTATTCCACTACGTTGAATAATTAAATAGGTGGTCGGTGAGTTTTTATTCTACGATGTAGCTCGGGCAGAGTGACCGCATTCTTTGATTTGGAGCCCGTAGATCGTAAGCAGTGGCGGTTGATTCATCTCTAGGTAAATGTTGACTATCTCATCATGACTCTTTGATCTGGGAAGGAATCATTCGTAGGTTTCCAGAAACATCCAGCGCAGACGTAACATTCGTATGCGGTTTAGATCTCGTGAATGGCGTACATGGGCAAACATGTTGTTCGTCGCCTATTTCCTTTACCTAGCTGATTGACCGAGGTGACTACCAAGAGGATCCGTATTCTAAGCTACATCGTGGAGAGCCAAAGGTATTTTACGATTGCGATGATGAACATGTGGAAGTGAGCTATGAGTACCTCTACTATGACAAGTTATGTCACATAAAGGCTGTTACTGACGGAACGGAGCCGCGGGACCGAGCCGCGGGCCAAGCCGCGGACCAAGCCGCCAGAAGCTAACCCAGCTAACAACCTACCCTAACGAAGGATATCAACTATCCTGACTATAAAAGACATTCTATGACCTCAATCCTTCCTCTTGTTGTGATACAAGCAGTCAGCAGCACACTTCATTTATCCACTGGGTGAGCTTTGTGATACGGGCTGGTACACGTACGACTGGTTATCAGGATTATACGGACCTTGGGATTCCCATGCGCGCTATCACATTGGGGGTTTTGAGACCGATAAAATTAGTAGATGCTCTACAGTAAATGATGTCTTTTTAATTTCATCAATTGAAAATGCAGCTTAGATTAAATACAAATCCTCACTGCCAAAGCTTCGGCGACTAATATATCTACGGCAGTTCAGGATAGAGAATTCATATTACTGAAGCATAAGATAGAGGAAGCCAGGCCGAAGAAGAAGAAGAAGAAGAAGGTAATCTTTGATTCAACTGAGCGATTCGCATGGGTCCCCGATATAGCAAAGGCACGCGGGGCAAATGTACAGGCTTCTGAGCCCACCTATGACATCAGCAGAGGTCAAGCAATTGAACGTGGAAGATATATGCGTAGAATGGCAGCTAGAGATTACGGGAATGCCTCCTTTAAACTTCTCTTAGTGTGGCGTTGTTATTTAATTGAGAGTGTTCATAACAGCTGAACTCAATGATGTTCCGTTTTCGGTGACCAGGAGAGGGAGGTGGCCAGCTTATGGAGTGGGGCTATTAACGACTTATCTGAAGACCTAGCGGAAGCTATGTTAGTAGCTCTCCTCACGAGCAGAGGCCTAAGTCAAAAGAAAAGGTTTCCATCAACACTACAGCAGCCAAAGCCGTACATGTTTGGCAGCCCGACTATCATACCCAAAGGTTCGCCAGAGCCCTGGTCACGAGGTCAGCCCCATCTATAGCCACAGAGATCAGGATGAGAGAGATCTGACATTTCCTCCGCCGACAGCATTTCAAAATGGCATCAATCTTCGACGCCCTACCCCAGCGAGACCTGACGGATATGACACCCAAGAGATCGAGGAAGCCCAAGGCCTCACCCTATTCGATCTACTGATGGATGATGAGATGAAGCCGTGTAGACCAAACCAGTGGCAACGTTAGAGGCTGATCCCCGATAGCGCCTTACCTGCCGTTGGCGTTCATAGAGGGATTAAGCTCTCTGCAATAAGCGAAGGACATTTATTGCTAGAGATCATTTGTAACATTAAAGGAGGCGTTTTTGAAAGGATTAATGGCTTCTCTCAAGTCATGAGAGCGTATATAGCTTTGATCCAATGATTTGAGCAGTCAACAACCTTTACGGAGAATATGCTCTGGGCAAAGCTGACGACCCTACGGCTCAAGGACCTCAAGGGCATGCCAACCCATATCAGCGAATTCAGGAGACATACCAAGCTGTATCGTAATCACCATTGCCATCATCATCACCATTATCATTACTTATACCACCATTATTGGGGACTCCGGAAGCCCCCCCACTCATCACTCGTGAGCGACGGCGGCGAGACGCGTCGGGTGTTGTTCGCAGGGCTAATGCTCCGCGCGGTAATGAAAGTACCGGCCAGAGCGGCCTACTTTCGTCAGCAACACGCTCGCACAGCCGATGGAACAGTCAAAGTAACAAACCTGCGTCCAGCAGCGGCAGCTATCGCCACGTAGGGGGTTTTCCCCTAGTTCTTAGGTTTTCTCTAACAGTTTTGTAGAGTAGAAATACCAATACCGTACTATAGGCCTAGTTTACTAGGCAACATAGAGGAAAAATATAACGACCATTCCTATTACTGTGTTACCGTCATTATCACGTATTACTGTCATCATTATCATCGCTACCACTATCGTCAGGTAAATCCATAACGCTTTCTTTTCTTGAGGTGGATGATATCGACTCGAATCTTCCGAGTAATGATAGGTGGACGCCGCTTATGTCGGCCACTGTGTACGGGCACGAGAGGTTATTTAAATTGCTGCTTGAAAAGGATGGTATCGACCCGAACTTTCAGAATACCCATGGCCGGACGCCGCTCTTATGGGCAGTTCAGGCTAAGGATGAGAAGGTTATTGAGCTTCTGCTTGAGAAGGATAGTATCAACCTAAACCTTAGTGATAAGGCCGGTCGGGCACCGCTCTCATATGCAGCCGGGGAGGGTGTTGAGAGGGTAGTCAAAGTACTACTCAAGATGGACGCTATCAACCCGAACCTAAGAGATGAGAACGGCTAGGCACCACTATTGAGTGCTGCAGATGACGGGCACGAAAACGTTGTCAAACTGCTGTTAGGGAAAAACGGTATTGAGTGGAACCTTCAAGATAAAAAAGGTCGGACGCCGCTTTCGAATGCGGCCAGGAGAGGCCATGAGAATGTAATTACACTATTGCTCGGGAAGGATGGTATTGGCCCGAACCTTCACGATAAAAAGGGTCGGACGCCACTGTCGCGTGCCGCATGGAGGGGTCATATGAATGTGGTTAAGTTATTACTTGAGAAAGATAATATCGACTCTAACCTTTAGAATGGGAGTTGGATGCCGCTCCCGTGTGCTGCCTGGAGGGGCTATGAAGACGTCGTTAAACTGCTGCTTGGGAAAGGGCGGTGTTAACCCGAACCCCAAGATGGCTCATTTTCAAGTTTTTTCAGGTTGGTTAAATCCCTTAACATAGACCCGCTAGCTTACATGCTACACAAATAATGCAGGTTGAGACATAGTTTGAAAAGCATGTTGGGACACGAATTGAAAACCGGAAATGGAGAAAATCTCGACTTGGTGTACCAATATAAGATCACCCAGTTTGGATGCTTTCATGTCTGTACAAGTTTTGAGGATCTCCAAGTAACCTATGGAGTACCCCTATTATCTTCATCTGCAGCAGCTTTCACCATTTCCATCCCATGAAGGAGAGCTCAATTCTGCTCCCCACCTCGGCCATATCGTGGTCCGAGCAAGATTCGTTCAAAGCGGAGCAGAAGAACAGCATGATGACGCACATAGCCTGTGGAAGAACTTCATCGCCGTCGCCATGCTGACCATTCAGGACACAGCCGTGATTGAAAAACCAATGGAGTTCGACTCTCTCGTTTCAGTACGGCTTTTCAACACCACTCACATTTATTTGCATTACTTGTCGAGTTGATTGAATTAAATTCCTGAAATGAACAAACTTCGTCATTCCTTCCGTCATTTGCCCCTTTCACCTCGGCAGTCTTGACACAGCGCACCCTGATCATCCTTATCAGTTACAGTCGGTCTTCGTATTGCTGTCGTGGGAACATACGCCTTAAATATGTCGAAGTAACTCTTCTTTTTTTTTCACTTGGAACTTGGAATGGAGTCCTCCAAGTCCTCTCTGTCGGCAAGGAGCTGCAGTGCTCGTCTCGTTCGCACGGTTCTTTTGCTCCGGCCAAGAAGTGCTTTTCATCAGACTGGAAGAAGCTGTGATCATCCAGGCGCGCACGGGATAAAGACGAACTAGTGAGTAATATCTACTCGGCTAAGCAATAAGTAGGGCTTTAATATTGTCTTCCGCCTACATTGCTCTATTTCCTCGTGACGTTTTATTCACCTGTTATTTCAGCACATCGAACTCTATCGAATTAATTTACCCTTGTTAGTCTGCTTAGTCCCGTTCCTCAGTATGGGGTTTAAGACTCTTGGGAGGATTTACGGATTACATGGGCTGACAGTTGGTCGTTAGTTGACCTGTTACATGCTCCACAAATTGAACGTAGAATGGCTATTGAGATTTTCGCGTGGACGTACATAACCTGATAGTTGCTCGCTAGTTGAGGTGTTACATGCTCCGCTAATAAACGGGTCACCTGATACATGCTCCACATTTTCATACACTTTAATTGGTCAATATTAGTAGAGCATGTAACAGCTCAACTACTTGACAATGCATTACTCCAACATCTTCCTTTTCTTAATCCATTACTGCCACCAACGACCAAAATTAATGCATTACCCCACGACCAAATCGAAAATTAATGCATTAATCTATCACACGCACACGATCACGAATTAATGTATTAATTCGTCCCTCCTCTAATATGCCTTACACCTCTACATTAGAGCTAATATAGTAATATAAGGAGGTTGAGAATGCTTAGTCTTATACTAGAACTATTAATATATTAGTTATGTATTAATTATTTATTAATTTACTTACTGCTTTAATATATAAGTTTCTCTAGCCTTTAGTTAATCCCTTAGATGCTACTACATAAGCAATACCCTTATTTAATAATTTTAGCTAATTAGGAATTATAAGCATATATAAAACTATTCCAACTGTAATAAATTCTAGCCTTACATTTAAATAGCCCGATTTTAAAGGCTTTGCTAATATTAAGATAAGAGTATAATCTTGAGAGAAATCTAAGGGACTCTATAGGGTAGTTAGTTAATATATTAATAATGCATTATAAGTACTAGTACATACATCTTCAAGATTTTCGGCTTCCTCGTCCAAGTCCCGAGCGTTTAAAGTGTTATTAAGTGACTGTCCAATTTAAATAGCATCTAGGTTGTTCAATGGATTAAGTGGACTATCCCAGCTGATTGGATCAACCTCGCGGCTTGAGATAATAGGAAGGTTTGTATCCATAGTGCATTACATTAATGTATTAGTAATACATTAAGATAAAGGCAGAAGAAGTTAGGAAAGGAAAGGCGATTACGCCCTCAAGCCGCAGAAGTTAAGGTATTACATGCTCCACTAATCTTTGGGCCTCAGCCAATCAGCTGAAGTTTTACTCGCCCCATTTTATATCCACTTTGTGGAGCATATAACACCTTAACTAACAAGCAACTATCAGGTCATATAAATCCACGATTTTCGCTGATTGGCTGGGGGTCTGAAAAAAGGTAGAGCATATACTACCTTAAATTCTGCCACTTGAGGGCGTAATTGCCTTTCTACAGCGTTAATCCACTAATTTTCGGTCGTCGGGCAACAATGGATTAATTGTGGTTGGAGAAAAATAAAGCGTAAGAATTATGAATTGTCAAGTGGTTGAGGTGATAGATGCTCCACTCGTATCAGCCAATGAAAATGCATTAAAATATGGAGCATATACCATGTGACCCGCTTACTGGTGGAGCATGTATTAGGTCAACTAGCCAGCAACTCTCAGTTTATGTACATCTACTAATCTGCACCTGCCCGTGTAGTTGACCTGATAGTTAATCTAATAGGTGACCCCCGTTTTAACTTTGTTGACCCGATAGTTGCTCCTCTAAAAGTAGAGAATTTTCGATATTTCTTTTGTGTTTTAATTGGCCAGAACAGGTAGAGCTTATCTCAACCACTTGACAATTCATAACTCCTCCTCTTGTCCAATAACAATTGTTAATTCATTGCTGCCGACAAGCAAAAGTTGAGCTGACATATGCTCCATCTTTTCGGGGGCCTTAGCCAATTACACGCAGGTGGAGCTTATATTAGCTGAACTCTCAGTGGTTCATTTCTATATCCACTTAATGGAGCACCTCTCAGATGAACTACAAGGGCACCTGTCAGTTGATGTACATCTACGTCTAAGAAGGGATATGAGGTAGTAGTCCAGCGCATCGAAATCACGGAGCCAAGATCATGCTTCCGGTCTAGCGAGATGCAGACCAGAGACAAGTTCCCATTACTCCAGCAGACAGTCATGTACACCATCTTAACCAAGAGCAAGATTGTTTAGCAATTTATAGAACGGAAAATCAACCTAAATCTATCAATTTTGCGGTAATTGCAGTATTCTAATTATAGATGTATAGAAAAAAAAACAAGGCGTGGTGCAAAGTGATGTTGTATGACGCTTCCTTCCGAACCCCGGCTCGTGCTGATTTGAGGGTTGCGTTGTGTCAAAAAAGATATAAGGTATTATTGTACATAACCAAAGCCTTAGAAACTCACGAGTTCTCGAATCGTTGATATCTCTCTTCCCTCCACTTTGGACCCCACTTTCTCACAATGAGCACGGCAGGGCTCGCTGCTGCCACCAGCAATCCCAAGAACAGATAGGTATATCCATAACCCCAAGCATCGATGATGTACTGCACAACTGCTGTTCCAATGGCGCTGAATCCTGACCTGGTCAAGTTAAATGATGAAGACACTCTGCCTGGATTCATTGGATACAGATCAACGAGTACCGTGGTCAGAATCGACATGGGTCCGGAGAGTCCCATGCCAGCCAAAAACAGAATCACCAAAGGAGCCGCCAGACTGGTACCAGAATCGACGACCCAGCCCCAAACCATGGTAGTAATCACGGCTAGAATGGTCCATGGCCATATCAGATCCAACCTAGCCCTCTCGATTGGAAACTTTCTGAGATCTTGTCCCCGTTTTCTGTCCGCTGTGACGCCAATACTTTTGGCGACTCGTGCATAATTCCAATTGAGCAGCTTCCCGACAATGGCAGCGCCAAACATAGATCCCATGGCGAATGGCATGTAGCATAGTCCAACTTGAAGGTCATTGAAGTGATACTTTCGTCGGATAACGTCTTGTAAAGGGATGAGCATCGCAAAATTGGCCATGACAAAAAGCGACATGAAAAATAAAAGTAAGCCAACATCCTTTTCGAAGACGATGCGGATGGCGGCGAAAATATTCGGAATGGGAATTTTGAAGGGTACTTTCTTCGGTTCAGGCACAAGTGATTCATTTGCACCGGGCTCTTGTTGTTCCATCTTTCGTTTCCGCTGACGTCGCTGAATAACAGAATGCAGCGAAGAATTAAGCTTGGGGGGAGGGATGCTGCCGTTGCCGACAATTTTTCGTGCAGTCTAAGTATGCATATCAGATATGTGATCTTAGATAGTTAGAAGAGAACATACCTCTGGGACAAATGGCACATATGTAATGAGAAAGACTCCGGCCGAGATGACAAGAAACCAGAATGTGGATCGCCATCCCAAGTACTGAGTGAGGATTCCGCCCAGGACTGGTGCCAATGCCGGGGCAAACATGATGCTTGACTGAACGGCGGTAATATATCCACCTCTCTCCGCGCTAGTAGTCAAGTCGGCTACAACGGCGCTTCCTATAGCAACTGTAGCACTCGACCCTGCGCTTTGTAACGCTCTTAGCACCATGAGGGCCGCGTAGCTCTTCTGCAGTGCTAGGCCGATATTGGCGCCGATATAGATGACGAATGTGAGCATGTAGACGGGACGGCGACCAATCTGATCACTGAGATCGCCGAAGAATAGAGGAGCGATAGCCTGAAGAATTTGATAGACGGTCACCGTAAGGTTGAGCTCTCCAAGGGTCCGATGGTATGACTCGGCAATAGGTGTGATTGCTGGTAGGTATACAAACGAAGAGAAAGGAGAGAACAGCGTGCTAAAGACGGTCATCAAAATAACAAACATTTTAGTCCGAGAAGAGAATACGGAATGAAGAGGTGGTTCTTCTGGTGGAGTAGTTTCGTCGTTGTCCCCGTTGTTGACGATACCCTTTTCGCAGTCCCGGGCTTCCCCAGCGGCTGAACCTGCTGCAGGCTTAGGCCCCGAAGAGATCTTTGTGATCGAGTCGTCCGCCATGGTGCGAAATCCGATTGGCTGTCGATATAAACTACGCACCCCTTCAAGCACTAACAGAAACGAGTAACATTTATGTCCTCTCTCTTTATATACCGTACGTCTTTGGATAAGAGGCAAATAAAGCAGGCCTAGCAAAGTGGGGAAAGACCTGATCTTGCCGATTCGGCACCGAACTAAGACGCCAGGGGTCTAACACCCGAAATATTATTACCCCTAGAATCGAAAATGAAAACATTTGTGTAAACGTGATTGGATCTAATTCTCAATTTTGGTCGAATTTCGCGGATTTAATGTGGATTAAATTCGGTGATAATATGCTCAAGTTCATAGTCATTGCCGTTTGAGGGAGGGTATGCGTATTACGTAGATAGTATCGAACATGTAAATGATTATCAACAAGGAGGCTTTCTCTACAACATGCTGGTGTTATACTTCATTTTAAATACAAATGTCAATTAAATCGTAATATTCCAGCAAGTGTTCGCTATGCGCTTCTCCGTTGTCTTTGTGCCGCCATCAGCAGAATGACCCTATGATTTACGTATTCTCTACCTACCGCGGGCACAGCTTAGGGCTGAATTCAGTAGTCGCCATTACAAGGGTAGCAAGCCGGCCATGTATCTGAATCGTATTAATTAGGCCATGGTCTCTTCGTCTGATAATTCTGTTGCTTTCGCCGATGACGAGGTTGGGTAAAACACTGACACCCCCTTCGGAGATAAGCTAACCCCAACCAATGTCGGACCACCTAGTCCAGGGCTAAAATGTCAATCATAAATCTCTCCCAACTCCGTCAAGGAGCAAAATCTTTTTCCTTCCATCTCTGAACGACCCAATACTCCACACACTACGATGCCGGCCAACGAAAACATCCCACCTGCCTTCTCTCTCATCGAGAATGACAAATCCAAGATTCTCGGTCTTACCATCGGCAAGCACGTTATCGAGACGCCTGGCCAATATGTCCCAAGAGGTGGTGAGTACCGTGATCTCCAATCCATCAATCCGTAGCCTTCTAATAATACCGTTTTGCCAATAGATGCCCACGATACGCCAGTGGTCCATTTCAACCTCCCAGACCCAAGCGCCACGTACATCCTCATCTCCCTAGACCCCGACGCTCCATTCCAGTCCTGGAACAAGCTCGGCCCCGCACTGCACTGGTTTCAATCAGGCTTCAAGGCAGAGCAGGTGGGGGAGGCCCCCCCGAAGCTGACTTCCTCGGATCCTTGCGTGGCTATTTGGGCTGCTCCTGGCCCGCCGCCTTTCGCCGCACCTCATCGCTATTTATTTTTCCTTTACGAGCAGCCTAAAGACTTTGACTTGAAGGCGTTTGCGCTGCCAAATGGGGCCGATTATCCCATTTCCAAGAGGATGCGGTACAGCTTGGACAATTTGCTAAAGGAGGCCAAACTGGGGCCGTTGCTTGGCTTCAATTACTTCTCGAGCAACTAAGAATCGGACTTGATCAAGTCGTCTACTTTCTTTTTTTTATAAAACAGAAAAATTTGAAGGAGAGTCGGTTACAGCTCTTGCATCTGTTGCATTTCGATACAGTGCGATATTATGTGGCAGTACAGAATTTTTGGGGTCAAGTGTGTTTGATATAATACCCTAATTATCGGCTATGGTTTAATTTCTTGCGGCCGTGCAGGCTAGATAGGTCTGTTACAAGTTTATCCAATTTAAGCACTATTATAAAATCTCGGCGATCGATAAATCACTAGAGCTTAGCTTCTGGCCTTTTCTAGAATTTGATGGAATTGAATACGTCATCTTGGCACCGATGGGTCATCTCCCGATTTGCCTGGTATCTGAATCACCACCTAGGAGAAATGTTTCTGCTACTCCAAAGTACTTGTAAGCCTCTTTTCTACAGCAAGAAAAAATATTATATCATCTAATACATATCGGATACCATTGCGATCAATAAACCCCACCATGATCCTTGACGTTTGAGGCGTTCCGAGTACGATAGGTCCGGTCAAGGATGTTTTTTTACTAGCTGCTGGGTCGGTCTTATAACAGCCACCAATAATCGTTGCTCTCCGTGTACGCATTAGACTCTCTCATTAGAGTATCGAAAAAGTTCATGTCAACATCTTGAAATTCCCAGTCTTCCTGGCCAACCGTGAGACCAGGGTCGAGAGATGGCGCATGGGCAAGATCTCCCGATGTTTCCCTGAAATCAAGCTGTTCTCTGGATTCCTGACTCGCTGGCTGAACCTGTTGATGCTGAAGGGCCACGGAATTAGTATCATCTGTATAGGAAGATACGGAGAGTTGGTTATCCTGTATTATGGTAATGATGCCAAAATATGGAATACTCAGGCGCAGAGCACGAGCATCATTTACGTATTCATCACCTGTTTCCAAACGATAGCTCGACCCTAATGAGGCATCAGCCTCGATGGCCAGAAGCCGACGCAACACGCCGGCCCCTCTTTCGCTCATAGTCTTGGTCTTGCTCAAAGTGCCGACTTGTTCCATGTTGTCGAGTATCTCCTCCATCAAAGCACGGTCCGATGTGCGTTGATGGACGAATGCGTTATCAGAATCAATTTTGGAGCGACAGTGTCCATCGAGATGAGCAAGTATCAGCGTCATAGAGGCAGTGATGGCAAAAAAATCCATACTGTGGCAGCAGTAGGAGACGCGATTGAAGGTGCGGAATGCCATGTATCGATGCAAAAGGTCGCGACTAGCATTGACACAAGCGACGCGGTTGTATTCGTACTGGTGTTGATCGGGCCCCAAGGATGATGAGTGTAATATGAAGGGAAGATGCAAGTGGCTTAAAAGGATATAATGAAATATCTGATTTGTCAACCTGATCGTTGCCCAAAACAGTTCATTTTCATCTTGCATGGATGCCAAATTCGGTACTAACCACCATTTACTCGGCATTGACTCGGCAAGTTTCCGTAGCTCCATATCAATAGCCTTCGTGTCGACGATGTCATCGAAACTTGTGACATCCCTTTCATTCCGTTGGAGAATTCGACTGGCCAAGACGCAATGTCGTCGTTCCAATCGACCCATGGCCGTGTCATGTTCAAAGCAAGATGCCGTCCCCATGGAGATATCTGTTGAACCTTGAGGTAGACCAAGAATTAGGCTAAAGAAACGGTCATAGTACACAATTCGATACCAAAGGAGTTGGGGATCCCATTTGGTGCCTGACTGGACTGACTTTAGCGGGGGGCGTTTCTGGCGGTGAAGACACATTAGCTGAGCCGTGAGCATAGCTCGACGAATAGTCGACCAGCCGGCGCGAAGGTTGCCAGAATCCGCTTGGAACGAGGCCACAAGTAAGAGACATTCTATCCCTTCAAGGTTGTTTATCATCTTGTCATTTGTAGTGATCAAATCAATAGCAGCCTCTGCGACTCGCTGTATTACGATCCCAGGTGGCTCAGAGAAGCCCTTGAGCTCATGGTGAAAGGCAGGATGAATATACCTAAAAGAGATGGCCAGGAGAAGCATCTGCCGAGCGATGATGAGCGGGTGCATCTTGGAAGTGTGTCGAGTAGTCAGTTCAGCGACTTGATGACGCTTCTCCTTTTCGCCGATTTGCACATCCTTATAATGCTTGCGCACAAGCAGCTGGTGGAAGAATGACGGTATGGGTCCAGCTGTTTTGATAATCATGTCGACGCTCTCTTGAGGTGGAAAGGTGGCCAGAAGAGTCTCTGAAACCTTTTCATACTTGATCAAGTCTGGATGCTCTAGCTTCTCGACGACATGCGTGCTGGGAGAGTTGCCCGTCGTTAGACCGTCCTGTGGGGCGTCAGAAACAGGGAACAGGGTCTAGCAAATTATAGTAGTAGCTTACCATTTCAGGCTGTGCGTCGCCGGCAGACGGTGGTGTAAGGACTTCGAGATTAAGAGAGACACCTCCATTGGACTTGGGAATAGGCACGCTAGGGACTAGCGACCCTCCTTCGTCTCCAGCCCTCTTGACCAACTTCTCAATGAGTGATTCAACCCGAACCATACGATTTCCGATTTGCCGCCTCCTATCCACCTGGCCCAAGGGCTGCTCAGGTAAATCCTGACTAACACAGCTAGTTCCGCGTCGAAAGCAGCCATCGCAAACATTATCTTCCGGAGTCAGATAGGTACATTTGACCTTTCTGCCTTTGCACTCCCAGCAACTGCGGGTTCCTTTCCGGACCTTCCTACGCTTGAGCTGCGGTTCATCGTGTACACTAGGCTCCATTATGGTGCTAGGCTAGAGAGAGTGCCATATATCGGGTCATGAGACAACCGTAGGCACGCCCAGAGAAGGTAGGCCCGGTCTGATCGGCGGAGTGCGAATACTACGAATTAGGATGTGCGGAGGCCAAAGCACACTGCCAGTCATTCCCAAAGAAGGGAGTCGGTGAGCTGGGCGGAATTGCAGGTCAAGAAGCACTTGCGAGGAAGACGGCGGTAGAAAACATAAGTACTGTTAGGAGGTCCGCAACTCCGCCGAGAAAGGCGGCGGTCGACGGAGGACAATTTCTCCACAAAATCTTACAAATCAATGCTTCGGAGAACGAAGCCTCCAATAATAACCCAGATTAGGTAAGTAGTAGTTCGGCGTAAACAACCACGGCAGAAGGTCGCTGCAGTTCCCAACCGTTTCCGCACCTACACCCGGCCAACTCGGCGGTGCAAATAACTATAATAACATGGAGGAGGATGGCTTCTACAAAATGAAACCCGACATCGAACTTGAATTATTTCCTATCAAATCATCAACCAAGATTGCAGAATCAACATCATAAGAATTCTTCTCCAGTATCCTACAACATGTCCAAAACCCTTGCTGTCTTTGGCGCCACCGGCCAACAAGGTAGTTCAGTTGTCAACTACGTGCTGAACGACACGGAACTCTCTCAAAAATACAATATCCGCGCCATTACCCGTGATGTCAATTCGGACAAGGCCGAGGAACTGAAGGAGAAGAACGTTGAAGTGGTTCAGGGAGACATGCTCAATCAGACCTCTCTCGAAGCAGCCTTAAACGGCGCGCACACCGTTTATATCATGACAACACCTTCCTTTGGCCCTGATGCTGTGGAGGCCGAGTATGGTACCGCCAAGTTGATCGCCGACATCGCCGTGGAGCAAGGTGCTGAGTACATCATCTTCAGCACCCTACCGTCAGTTTCAGATATGTCTGGTGGCAAATACACAAATGTTACTGCCTTTGACGCTAAGGCACAAGCCGAGCAGTACATTCGAGACCTTCCCATTAAAAGCGCCTTCTGCTCGCTTGGATCGTTCATGGAGAATTTCCAGTCCCAGACTTTCCTGGCTCCACAGCCAGCCCCTGATGGTACCTGGGTTATGTCCCGCCCTGTTTCGTCCAACGCCCAGCTTCCCCTGCTCAATGCTGTCGAAGATACTGGCAAATTCGTCGGTGCTATCCTCGCCGAGCCTGACAAGTACGAAGGCAAAACATTCTGCGCTGCTACGGCAATGTACTCCTTGGACGACATCGTCGCCGCTTTATCCAAGAACACGGGCAAGACCATCGTTTTTAACAAAATCTCATTTGAGGACTTCAGAAAGACTCTTCCATTTGCACCGGACCTCTGGATTGATGCATTCCACGGCCAAGAGGAGTTTGGCTATTTTGGTCCTGAAGGTGACAAGTTGGTTGCCTGGGCTACTGAAAATGCCCGAGGCAAATTGACCACCTTGGAAGAATTTCTCGAGGCACATCCTTTTCAGCTTGCATAGACGGGCAATACGAGACATATCAAGCTAAGGGAGGTCCATTTATTGGTGCTTTATGTCGGCTGGTGGTATCATTTTAGCAGGCAGCCAACATATAAAGCCTCGACCCCTCAGCATATGTGGTACAGATAGTAGATATCAATATAAATTGTTACCAACCAAATAGTCGAGTCTCGCTATTGGTCAAGTTTACGTGACGCGTCTCCTTATTCCCTGATCATATGACATGGTGTTCCTTCAACGTAAACTGATCCGATTGGCTCAGAGAGAATTGACAGAGAATGCCCATGTTGTCACCTTGAATGAAGAAGAAAAGGTCTTCTGAAGGTAGTAAAACAATTCGTTTACTTTCATCAGATCTATTCCTCTGTTCTCTATCGATACTTGCACCTCTTATTTCGTGCGTGGTAATGGCTAACTAATTGTTATCTGATTTCGGTGTCTTAATTCATCCATGCGGGATGACAACCCAAACCGCAACCCCCATGCTGAACATTGCAGTGCCAAGCAAAAACGGGACCTCGTGATAGATTGGCAACACTGGCCCATTCGTAAGATCGGCCCACTACCGGGGTCCCATTCTTCCGGATGCAGATGTATAATATGCGATTCACCTGGGAAAAGTGCGACTCTCTCTGGTTTCTGTAGGCAGCAACCTCGACTTGATCACTACCTTAGGAAGCTGTATTCATCCATTTCCACACGGGTCCAAAAGGGAAAAAAAAGGAAGAAAATAATCAGCAATGTCTTCAGAATTATCTCCTCTTCTCCAGCCACGGAGTTCAACAGTCTCAGTACACAGCCCGTCATCACAAGTATTTTCTGATAGCACGCGTGCCAAGGTGCTTGTCACCGTAGGCCGGGCGCTGGATTGGCGGCAATACCCATTTGATTTCTGGCTCTGCACCTTTATGCACTTCTTGGTCACTTTTGGCAGCATCATTGTCGACTTCCCAACATTTTGCCTGGTGAAAATGGCCGTACATAGAGCTCACCCGGATGGAAGCTATTGGGAGGCCTTGTCGATATTCCTGTTTCTAATGGTTTTCTCAACCCTTTTCAGTAAGATGAGGGGTTTCCTGTGATGTTATTAGCCCTGGTTGACTGGGACTAGCACTTATCATGCATATACCGATGGGGCTCATCTTGGACAAGAGAGGGAAGCGTCTCGCGCTCATGCTCAATCTCGGGAGCACTATCTTATACCATGGCACTATTGCAGTCGTTGGTAATTTAACCCCTTCACATTTTATAAACTTCACTAAGGTCTCGAGTAGCTGCTATTAAGGCAATCCCCAACGATCTTTTCTATCTAGCACCGCTTTTTCTTCTGATCGGAGGTGGGTCCTGGACAACTCGCCCATTGCTCTTTGCAGCCGTCAGGGGCAGAGTAACGTCACAGCAGAGGCAGGCTTCCCTTTTCTTGTTCTCTGTATACCCAAATTTTGACTGTGAAAATTGTAGGACAGCTGCATTTTCCATAATGGAAGCAGTTTCGATGATCGCAAAGGCGACTGCGCCACATCTGGTAGATCGGCTGCAAAATGAGCCTTGGTTCATATACCTTGTTGCTGCTATCATCTTCTTCCCAACGTTCATACTAGCCTTCTTTATTACAGGCTCCATTAACGAGGACCATCCAGATGATTTATCGGAGGAGGGTGCGTCTCTCACCGCTGAACCTCTCACGGCTAGGCGTGAGTCGCTGCTTAGTGACACCGCGCGCGATACCCAAACCACCGACGAACTCTTAACGCCAGAAACATCAATTCCATCGAAATTAATAATGCTTTATACGGCTTTTGTGTCCTTTTTCCTTTTCTCCGAGGCGAGTCTGTCAATTGAAAGCCTCAATTCCTGGAACTGGATCCTACTTAATCAGGCTCCCCCTCATGTACGTCTGTGTTAGGATTACCAGCACAGCCTTTGATTAACACTATCATAGGCTATCATAATTCACTCCCTCGATTTGGCCATATCATTACTCTTATATTTCATTTTGCTGCCATTGGCTGGTTCCTACTTGACTGAAACCAGAATGGTGAATCCGGCCGTCAGAGATCTTGCACTATCTATAGGGGGGGTCCTTCTTTCCATAGTAGGAGGCTTCGTGTTCGCGTTTGCGCCCAATATTCCTATACTTGCTTCCGGGTTTTCCGTGGTCGTCCTAGGCTCAGGTGCAGCCATCACACTGCTATCCTTTGTTGCGTCGAAAGTGGATGTGGCGATCTCGGGGTGCATTTTCACAACCATCTCCGCAATTCAAATAACCAGTACTATTGTCGGAATGTCGATATTGGGACCTTATCGTGACGATTGGACTAGATTTGGGCTATGGGTAGAGGGCATTAACTTTCTAATAGCAGGGGTAAGTTTGACAGCTCAACGAGTCTAGGAAAGTATCACCAGATCGGCTAACGCAGATTTAGATTTTTTATTTAATATTACTCGCGCTACTGCTACGTATTTATAAGGCACGGGGCTGAGTTTGAACTCATCTGTATATGGTTGTCTTGGTACTCTATCCCAGTCTGCAGTGGTGAACTTACAAGTGATACTATGGAATTTGAAATCGGAATCAAGGCGATGACTCTATATCTAGCTACTGTGTATAGTCGCTTTTTAATATTACATTCAATATTTAAGTTTTTAACTTTTTGAACTATATTTATAACTTCTTACTTATACTGGTAACAATAATAGTAATAGTATTTATATACTAACTTACTTAGGAGACTGAGCCTATAGTACCTCTACACTCTGATGGAGGGAGGGGTAGGACTAATAGCTCGGAAGGTCAGCTTTAAGTGGAAAACCCCTAGCCTGTATTCTAGCTTCTCCCTCTGTTTCATTCCATCTCAAGCAGTTTCTCACCTATCAAATCCACATCCATCTTTCGTCTCTTCCATCCTAGCTCTCTCTCATTGAGCCTTTCTGTTTCTTTTTTTGGCTAGCCAGGGAAAACTAGCTGTAAGTAATCAAGAGAAGGTTCCTCGCCCCGTTTTCCTAGTGGCGAGGCCTCCTTCTTACTTTGTACCAGTGATGGAATCAATAGCACAGCCTAGGTGACGCAGCGTCTTTAGAAATTAGCGGTCAATTCCCCTAACTACCTATCAAGCATTAGGCTCCTCCCGCCTCCATTGAACTAGGGACAGACCCCCTTCTTAGGAATCATGCTGCAAAAGCGCACAAAGGGATCTGTTCCTTCTTGTCCGTCGACATGTCTTACTCATTATCTCGAACATCAATGATCGTCGATTTGAACTTCCTGGCAGGAACCTTGCGGTTGAACAAGATGTCGCTCTCACGGTAAGAGCGGTGCTTGAGCTCAGGAAGAAAGAAGTAGGCCATGATCCAGCAGACGCAAGCAGTACCTCCCCAGACGTAACCGCACTTGCCTGCGAGGTTCCATCCTGTCGAGTTGAGCAGCTTTGAGGCGAGGTAGATCATGGGAATTTCCGCAACATAGTAGGCGGCACGACCGACAGCGGTGCTCAAAGCACGAAGACGAACTGAGGACGTTTCGGCAATGATGGTGTATGAGATCGGTCCGAGGGCTCCAGCGTAAACGAAGGAGATGATGATACCCAAACAGGCCTGGGCATAGTTGGTCGAATTGTTCTGCTTAACAGAGGCTATGATGCCCAGAATAAAGAGCAGCGTGATGTTGGTGGCCGTGCCCCAGAGATAGATAGTTCGACGACCGAACCATGCGGTAAGAGGCCAAGAGAGCCCGTTGGCAACGAATTGAAGGCACGAGTTGATCAGGTTGAGCTGGAAAGCACGGTCGGTCGAGATGCCGGCTTCTACGGGAGGAGTCAGTCATCCATGCTTGAAAGTTGTCAATGGGGAGCTACTCACGCTCGAAGAAGAAAGTTGCCTGGTTGGCAATCAGGTTACCAGCAAAATTCTGTGACGCGTATATCAAGCAGGTGATGATTGTTCGCCTCAAGTCGGTACCTTTGAGAAGGTCGAGGAGGGTAGGGGAACCACCTATCTGAGCTTCGATCTCAATGGTTCGCTCAATCATAGCAAGTGCCTGTTGAGCCTCCTGTGGGTCGTCTTTACCGAGACGCTCGATGGAACGACGAGCCTCCTCTTTGCGTCCGCGACGAGCAAGCCACCAAGGAGATTCGGGGGCGAAGAATAGGAGAACCAACAGAGGAGTCTAGACGGGTCAGCTAATGTAGATACAGAATCTGAAAGGAGGGGGACTCACGGGGAAGAGCCATTGCAACGCAAGAGGCGCTCGCCAAGCCCACTGATCGCTTCGCTTATTGTAGCCATAGGTGGCACCGGCGACAATGATTGAACCGATTGACCAACTCATCTGCAGAGTAGCCGTGCAGGCACCTCGAAGGGCGAGAGGAACAACCTCGCTGGCGTAGGCGGGGGCGTTTGCAATGAAGAATCCCCAAGGAACACCTTCCAACGCTTGTCCGACCACAAGGAGGGTAAGTGAGTCGGCCTAAGTAGGTTTGGTCAGGCAAGGAGCTCAACAACGAGGCCAGGCTACTTACAAAGAAGGAAATAAAAATGGTGGCATTCATAAGAATCAGGCCCACGATAGTAGTCCAGCGGTAGCCAATACGATTGGTGATGGGTCCGGCCAAGAAAACACCGACAAAAGCACCACATTGACCAGACTGGAAGAGAGCACTCTGCCATTTGGTTGGGATGGAATAGGCTCCATTCTCGAGAACACCGAACCTCTTTTGAAAAGCGGGGAGCGCAACAAAGTTGGTGTTCAGAAACATGTCGAATGACTCCATGACCTGCTGTGTATCAGCTGCTGTTCCACGATTCGAGAAAGGGAACATAGACTCACAATGGTGAAGCACATGGTGAAGGCCCATAAGCAAGCCCAAGGATGAGTCTTGACCGACGCCCACAGTCCCATGTCATGTTCACGGTTCTCGGCATCGAAGGCATCAGTCAGGAGTTCCTTATCGACCAAGACATCAGGTTGCTCGTCGACCCGGTCGACTTGATCGCCGCCGTGGTGCAACCCATCCTTTTTCTCGATGTCACCGGACGACATGTTTGATTTGCTTGCTATGTCACCGCGTTATTTAGGAGTGAATAGAAAACAATGGCACGAAAGATCAAGGCGAGTCGAGGCGTTATATCTTTGACTGTATCTGTGCATCTCGGGCCCACGTTTACATCACTGGATATACACTTCTTTCCTCATCCAATGGTGTGCGCGGGATACGTGGATCAATTGGGATGCGTGTCCCTGTATGCGTCCGGGGTCGAGATAGGTGCGCATATGCAAAACCGTTAACGCTTGGAGTCTCCATTCCTGTGGCAAGTCATCCGTTCTAGTTTCGTGATTAGGCTTTCTAGATTGAACCTCTTCGGGCTCTGGACATGACGCAAGTGGGTGAGAGAGAAAAGGGCCGATTTCTCCGTAATATCTGGGTGATCAGAGCGGCCCTTTATTTTGTCCCCCACTTGCTCCTGTCTGACGCAGTCTTAGTCCCCACTCGCATTGCTTGTATTTTACGAGTTGACCTGGACATGGTAACTAGTTTCTTGAGTGATGACGCTGTGGGAAGATCTGAGCTTCTTGACTAGTTTAGCTTGAAATGCTAAGAGTAACGTACCGTTCCTGCAGTAATCCTTTCGCGCCAAGGACTTGTCCGAGGTATTTATTCCAGAATTTACGTGATACTAGACCTTCTGTGGAAAACATAGAGCGAGATATTGGCCCCTCGGCCCCCTCAAGGGAGTCCTATATCTTCAAAGCGCCTAATAGATAAAGGATCATGTTTGAAGCCAGGTGTTGATAAGACGTGACTTTGTGTGAGAATCCAAAGGGCGCCCGTCCCGGGGTGCATGGTACCAGCGAGAAAAATGAGACGGGGCCGAGCAGTGCGGGGTTAGTCGCCCGTCCCCAGGGGGAAAATGGTGCGGAGAACGGAGTTTGGGACTTTTTCTCCAATTTACTCCAATTTGCTCGCCTGATTCATTCGCCTGGCCCCCTTTTCCCACCCCGTCCCCGGATATGATACGATTTAGTAGCATACTTGTGCCTCCCTGACTGGTTGCTCTATTTTCCAGCAATCAGACCACAGCGTGATATCATTCCACTGAGCGTCGTATAACGAACATTTCGAGGTGGTCAGGGTGCTTCTGGAGAAGGGGATCGACGCCACGGCCACTGACAACACGACAGGATGAGCACCACTGATGGAGGCGCTCGAATCAATGCAGAGCAAGTCTCCAAGATTGTTCAACCGACTAGCTGGATTGAGGTGGTCGTTGAGATGCAACCTCGGCGGTGCCGGGGAGACGATCCCTCGATCCCGGCTAGATCAAATCGCCGGGATCAAATCGCCGGCCAAGCTGGTTTGCGGACGCCGTCCACAACACCAAGAAATAGTCGCCTTCTCGGCCGTCACCGAGTTAGGGTACCGTATTTTAGTGATGATTCTTCGTAGGCGTTGTGGAGAGGCGCAAATGAGATGGCCTACTGTATCCAGGGTCAGCCGGAAGAGCTGCGATGAAACCACCAGGTGAGGTATCGAATTACTGGTTATATGTGGTTCGGTTTCTCGAGCAGGCGATTGACTGTGGTGGCATTCAGTTCAAGTGCTGCCTAGATGCGATATTCGTTTCACATGTGAGAGTCGCTGGTGCAAAATCTTGAGGAATTGCCTCACAACGCCACCCTCACGCGGATACCCAGTCAGTGATATTTTCCGAGTACTCCCGCGGCAACATCGCATGTTACCGCACAGACTAGCTGACCTTGGTAACGATCTGCCTCGACTTGTATCAACCGCGGAGTAGGGGTTGGCAGTCTACCCCGATTATTAGATCGCGTGAGATCTTCTGGACCGCTTCGATCACTGCAGGCTCAAGTACAGTCAGCAGCCAAAAGCTCGTGTCCACTCGGGCAGTGCGCTACCCTAAACAGCCTAAATTCTTTCTAGACACCCACGAATAACTCTATAAGATGATTAAATTTATTCTAGAAAATTGATTAGAACTTTAATGTAATATTATAGATCTTAATGACGCTCCAAAATAAAGTAAAGCGCCGTACTATAGTTTTGCACGGTGGCAACTCGAGCCTGCCTTGCTCGCCAACCTCCCTAATAAATTCGAAAAGTACCGGTTTTGGGCCTGCAACGCAGGGGTGGCGCATCAAAAATCCAAGCTGCTCTTGAGCGCTGGCTTGAAGAGGCAAAGGCAAACTTTCGCCCGAGACACTGCTAGTTGGGGCTGGACGTCACCTTGACGCCATCGCTTAAATAGTGGGCAATAAGGGGTTTGACTAACTACATGACTCTGTATCAAATATTCGATCAGCTCAAGGACATACTCAGCTCCCAACTCTAGCTATATAATGCATGCGAGAGAGAAGTTTGCCCGTATTGGATCAAGAAGCTGCGGATAGCCTTGGAAAGATGATCTCTCGCCGCCAATTCTCAGTGCCATACAGGAGTTCACCTCAAGAAAGAGTAAGACGTCTCGAGAAGCCCGAGCAAATGGCAAATCTGCGCGAGTGGGTGGCCCGTATCAGAGAGGGAGACCAAGGGGAGGCATCCGCTGACTCGCATACCGATTCTGGGGATGTTCGGAAGAGTGGGGCCTGTCTCCCCATGCCGAGTCGCCGACCTGAGTAAGGGATCTCTAACAATCTCTGGGGGAATTCAGAACTAAACTAGATCTGGCGGCATGAAAATGACGTTTTTTCTACCTGCCAGAAGTTCTTCCCTGACCACTGCCACATGGCCTGTACCCTTTCCACCCCGGATATGATTTGGCCCGTGATCGGGCTTCTTCCTGGCATGTCACAACCCTGTCCTCCAAATACGGAAATGATGCTTGAGGATCAATACAGATTAGATGCTTTTCCTCCTACACGGCAGAAGAGGAGATTCTCCGTAAGGGGCCTCGCTCTTTCTTGTGCCTACGGGCCAGGAGTTGGACAAGGCTTTGGAAGGGGTGACGAATACTCCATGCCAAATTGACGAGATACGGTTGTTTTCGCGGGATGGACAATCCAATCATACAACTGCCCTTCGGGACTTACCTATCAGCATATTTGGAACGGAGTGTGGGTGCCTCTTCTATCCGGATGTTAAAAACTGCAGTGAGGGGAGTGTGTTGAGCAGCGTGGTGGACCGAATAGTTGTGAACATTCTAATTGCAGAGATCAGAAGTTTCGGCATTTGAACTGCTTCCGAAACTATGTCCAAACAGTCCATGGAGCAACGCTGCAGTCGCCAGAACAAGTGCAGCAGAGGTGACTGCAAAAAGCGAGGCACCGTCATGTATACAACATACGGAGCACCCCGTCCGGCTGACACCACCTAATAGCTTCATTTTTGATGCCTATACATACTCCAATGCTAAGAAGTGCGGTACAGACCCAGTAATGAGCGACATAGGTGTTTCCGCTTTAATAAGCTGCTCCTAGATTTTTAAAAAAAAACCGCAAGGATATAATAGCTTTCCCAAGTCTCGCGTTTAGATCAGACAATTCAAGTATTTCTATCCTCGGCTGAGGTGCAAAAGAAACCCAAAAACAAACGCGATTGAAAGGGCACTAACTAGAAAGTGTTCACCTAGCGAACTGAAAGGGCGTCGACCATTAAACGCCAAAATGAACATACGGAACCCAATGCAATGACTCTGGTGCGTCGTCATTGTCATGATATAAGAACGCATCCCTTTCCTCCCTAACATGCTCGCCACTTGCAGTATGAAAACTTCTCTCATTTGGACTGGATTCAGCTTTGAAGATATTATTTCCATGTCTCATACTAGTGGATCTATCAAGCTAACGATCCTAAGCTCTCTAGTGGCATCGTGAGGTCCCTGACACAGCGATATATCCGTCATGCCTCGATCTCTTATCCCCTCATACGTAAGCCTCGCCATGTCGACACAGAGCTCGTCATTGACGTCCCACAATGTGCCGATAACGTGGCGGAAACCTGCTACCTGGCAGGCACTAATTAGATGGATGCCTTGATCGGAGAGCTCCTCATCTTTGATTCGGCCGGTTCCGCAAGCCGAAAGATAAGCTAGAAAAGGCGAATGTTTTTGAAGGTTTATATCAAGAAGATTCGATACAGACAGAGGGTCAGTATTACCATCTATTAGGAGCAAGCGAATTTGAGAGGATCGATATCGCTCGCAGAGCCATGACCGGCGAAATGGAAGATTTTGCACTGGGGTAATGATTCAAGAACAACTTTTTATGTCTTTCAGGTAGAACCGGACTCAGCTTCATCGGTGTACACAAGTCTTTCATGATGCCCACCTCCCTCGAAGCAAATGGGATGTGGGAGTATGTGTTAAAGAGGTAATCATGTAGTTCGACCCGGGTCTTCTAATGAGGTGACGTCTAGGGCACTTAACTCCCCAGTGACTGAGATGATGTTGACGTCGCCTGTGAGCTTTGAGATATCCGGATGCATAATGAGACAGAGATCGTCATTCCAGTGAGAGAACCCTCATCAGGGGTACTCACCAGCAGACTTGTCGAGGAGATTCCTACCATCAATAGTACTCTACCTTGAAGGTGACCGCTGGAACTGGATTATAGGGACAACGTGTTCCCATTGGCCAGACGATAAGATTGAAGTGCTATCCGGCGCCGTGCAGAATAAAATGGCCAGCATAATACACCTCCAAATAAACGATGTCGTCGATGACCTCTTCTGGCTCTCTGGTCTGGCAAGGCATCATCAGTTTTGGCCATGTCGCGCGAATCCAATATTTTCTGAAGGCTCTGTAGAAGTAGATCTGTATGGTAGTACGTCAGCCTTAATGACTTGGTATCGGGTCTAGTCCCGGAAATACGGTGAAGGCTGTTCTTGTATTTCTCTATGGTCTTGATCGGGTTGACCAGGCAGGTTGAAACATTGGTATCCTTCCACCTCGCTTTCTATATAAAGGCTTGAATTTGTCCTACTGGATATTCTTGGATGAAAAGCCTGAGGGTCTGGAATGTTTTGGAGTGGCGAATGATAGCATTGTCCAGCGAACGGCGGTCTTCAAGAGCTGTCTTCAACTGATCATCAGTTGCGTTATCAGCCTGAACAGATCCGAAAAAACCTTCTGCGATTGAATTTTCTGACTCTAAGAGAGCTATGATGATGCGGTAGAGAGAGACTGGCCTACACGCGACGATTCGATCATCAGTTGTACGTGCACGCTTGAGCCACCGGTCCACGTTTCGAAGATGAATCAGCACAGCTGTGCGGAAGTACTGCTTCTTCAACCTAGAGCAGGTGCCAAACGAAGCTTGGAAACCCTCAAGATCATGGAGGAACTTTAGGCATGCCTGGAAAACGTCTTCTAGTCCCGTCGTTTTGCCACGTGAGCCTGTTTCGGCTTTCTTCTCGCCGCTGCTGTTGCTGTCGCCGTTGTCACGGTCGCCGTGCTCACGGCTCTGACTTCTGATTGAAGGAGACACTGAAATAGATTCTATAGAGATTTTCCTTATGTACCTCTTCAAAATCGTCTCATCGTTCAGATCGTTGATATCAACCCTTGTTTGGGGTGTTGGCTCGAACCAAACCACTTCTTTCACCGGGAAGTTGGCTGGGTCGGACTCGAAATTTGTTCTTGCCCAACACTTACTAGTCAAGAAGAGAATTGTGAGCATGTTCTGAACTCGAAAGTGACTAGTTGGAAAGATTGCCGGGACGTATTTCGGCGTGTCAGCTACAAAAAGCCAGAGGAGCCGATGCACGTCTGCCCGAATAAGGAACATGAACGATGTGCAAGGAGCCTCTGGGTACACCGGCTCCGTCCAGGGACTGCCGACAGCAGACCATCGGAATTAAGTAGCTCAGTGATGTTGACGGATTGTCTGTCTTTACACAGTAAGTCTTCCATAAAGACTCCTTCATCCAGTGGAAATAAAGTACCCATGCCCAATTTCGCCCCGAGCGTGCCGAATAGCAACCGAGAACCTCTTAATTGAAGGTGTTTTGACGTGACCCCTCCCTCAGTACCGCCGATACATGACTTGTTCTCAAGATTGGAGTATAAGCTGTGGACAGGATATTCATGCCACTCTAGTCCCATTATCTTTCGGTCTTCTCGGACCATTTGCCGATCACACCACCGCTGGATTTGCGACAACCAGGGCCAGCCGCCAGGACAGCTTGAAAAATGGTGACAGGTGCAATTATAGCAGCCAGGATACTAACCGGAGCCGCGAAAGCAAACGTAATAGGATCCCAGTCAAACTTGCTGTCTTCGGCTTGGCCTTGTTCACTGATAAACTTTAGAAGTGCTCGCAGAAGGCAATCCTTTGAATTTTCATTTTCGGGACAGGTTAAGTTGTCATCTCACATGTCTTGCTGGTAAGGCTGGCGACGATTCCGATCCCTCGGGATTGGATTGGCACGTTAATGTGGTAATGGCTGGACGCTTGCTTTAAAGGAAGGCCGCGATCGCACACCTAGGATGTAACACTCGGATGTTCGTCAAGAATAAGGCTTTGCTATGCTGATGCTCGCGATAACTGCACTATTTGATGAATTAAGAAGGATGTGCTTTCACGCCAAAAGGGAGGCTACGCAATGGTGCGCCGTTATCCTGATGTTGCCGGACCTAGCCCGGGCTTAGCTTCTTGACAACCACTCCCCATTTGTGCCTTCAGTCTTTTCGAAATCCGGATTCAGTGTAAGTCCCTATTGGTCTTTACAGGGTATACTGCCTACTGACCCCCCACCTCCCCCCCAAACCTCTGTTTCCCGAGACGTGAATTTCTCCGTAACTCCCGTAGATGTTGTTCATCGACCTCAACGCTCAGGGTCGTCAGCTGATTTTCGGCGGCGACCACCACGAAATGTTTGGTTGTTGCAGAAATTAGACCTTCAAGTTGCCTCAAGCGGCAAGTTTGTCGAATTTATCTCCACTTCTTTTACCGCCACTATCCTAATCTTCTCAAGGAGTGAGTCTGGATATGTCGCAAGAAATCCTGCCCCCTTAATGCCGGATACATGACTTTCTCCAAATGCACCGTTAGTATGGTATTTTAGCATGAGGCCAAGGTTTAGGCAAGGCTATTAATCCCTTAATGCGAGGCATAAATATTTCGACTCAGCATATAGGCGCGCCACCAGTCTACTCCAGCAAGAAATGCGAGGGCCAGACCTCAAACGCGAGTAATGCACTGCTTCGTGGCACTTAAAGTTGCAGGACGCGGGTGGCTACATTGATGCCTAATTAATGTCAACCTATCGTCATCACCTTTATCTGCTTCGTGGAGCCTAAAATTGCAGTGTCATGCGTCAGTAAGCGCTGGTTGCACACTAGTGGCCCATTAATGTGGATGTATTGTCATCACTTTTATCTGCTTCGTGGAGCCTGAAATTGCAGTGTCAAATCGGACATGACCGAACGCTGATTGGACCTGGCAGGATCTTCCCTCATCATCGCGAGACGATATCCTTCCATCTCATGTCTCAGGCCAGCCCAACTAATGCCTCTTCGAAAAACACATTTCTCTAATCTCAATTTTGGCTGTCGTTTTGCTGAAACAAGACAGTGCCGAGCGGCTGAGCCTTACAATGCCCAATACCAGTGACCACTTTTTAGCCGGGCTTTTAGCTAACCGTGATTATGATTGAAACATTTCTCCCCAGTACCCGTAATAGCTCTGTCAATTCAGACGAGTGTGAGCTTGTGCGCTGGTGGACACGGTATAGATAGTGATATCTCAAAATCCCGCACGTCAAATCGCAGATTCGTCCGAGTCAAAATCGTCGTCAAAGGGGATGCACGTTGCTTGACAATCAATCCCTTCCTGCAGATCTGAAGTAGAAAGGCGTGTGTGAGCACATCTCTTGCATGGTTGGTGCCACTTCGATGGTAATGCGACTCAGGTGGTTCTCGCTTCAATCTATGACCATTCCCACAGGCGACATTATGCTAGTCAGAAATGGCAATCAATAAGCACGTTGGTTATGTGGTTCCATCGTCAAGAGGTATTTGTGGCGACGTTGAATTCACCTTGTTCTCTGATAATAAATCATCAGAAACTTTTTCAAAATAATAAACTGCAAAATAAAATACATACATGATATATGCTTGAATGAGGATGCGTTGATGCCCGAGCAGTCGCGCTACGCCAGGAATGCCTCCAAGCACCTAAGCAGACAGGCAATAAGGAGGTTAGGGCAGATTTAAATGGTATTATGAGACGAAACTCAAGAGACACGTGACCTAGCACGAATGGTCGCTTTTACAGCCTCTCCGCTTGCTGGCTCAACTTTGGCTCATCGGCTCATCAGCCTCCCTCAGCCCCTCATCAACCCACAACCAGCTCTGCTCGCCCCTTTGGCTGAGGAGCAGCCCAGTATCCGCTCTTGTTCCCATTTTCTAGGCCCTCAACCTCTAGGTCTTGCCGTCACCAAGTCCAACTCTCACGAATGTAGTGGCAACCTCAACCCGGCAGTCTGCCTTGAGCTTCCTTTTAGGACCCATGTGCCTGTTTTTGATCCTTTAACAAAATCCTGGAACTTGGCTGTGATTGAATCCTTCTGTGTCTAGAAGTAACCGGCTCCGATGCAAGTCTCTTCGCTTTTGAGAACTTACCGCATCGCATCGGCGAGCAATTTGTGAGCTTTATATAATTATGCTACCCCCTAGCCCTTTTATTCGCGAGCAGGCCTATACCTATTATTTAAAGTTAACTTCACCCTATTTATTCGTTCTTAGGCCTCGCCATAGTATTTATATTTTAATCTCTAAACTGAAGGCTCTAAGACTATTTATTTAACCCCTTATTACTTCTTGCCCTTACATTCTTACTAACTTAACTTTATTTAATAAGAAAAGCTAAGAGTACTGCTAACTCTTTGCGCCTAGACTATAAAAGGAGCATAAAGAAAGAGAGTAGTACTATAAAGTAGTAATCTTTATCTCTGTCCATATGAACCCATCCTCAGATCCCTCCTCCGTCATCTCCTCCGACTGAGCAAGAGCCTGGTCGGTATAGATACGTCATGTGTACCCCTACATACCTGTAAATCCTTGCCAAGATCTCGCGATATGACATTCTCTTCCACATACTCGTCCAAATTGGCCGCCCATCATCTTTTAATAGCAGATGCCCCCCCCGTGTGCGTGCTTCAAAATGCTACACCCATGATGGCAATACTTCCAGCCCTTGCATTGTATATTACGCCTGCAATCATGGATTGTGTGGCAAGAATTTCTCTTAGTGTGGAACACATCAGTACGCTCACTGACAGCCCGCACATCGAGCTGGCCCTGCTCATGCCTTGACAGGTCACGCTCTCCAAGGACCTGGCCATTGGCACCGATGCTGGCGATCTTGCCTGTCTCGGCATCAATCTCGAAGAACCCTTCATCGTCATATGGCAGTGAATCCACGATGTCTCGCTATCAAAATCATTAGTGGCCCCATTTTGCCTATGGGAGCGGCTTTGATGAGATGGACTCACCGCAACAATCGATCCAGTATCAGCCGGTGTGCAAGATACGAGAGAGCTGCTGGTTACCATGGCGGCAATGAAAAAGGTAATCATGGTAGGCTTCATCTTTGCGACTCGAAGGGGAGAGAGTATTGGTGTTTAAAACGTGTCTCGACGGAAGGAAGGTTGTTTCAGAGGGCCATCAATGCTTGTTTGTCAACTGTGAAGAAATTTCTAAATAAAACATGAAGAATGCCAAAGACTTTAAATGCGCCAACTCGCGGGCTGGGTAGAATTTTACTCTAAAAACAAATCCAAGAATGTCACCTTTTCAGCGAAGGAGCGAGCATCAGCCCAAAAACTTGAGAGTGGCTTCATCTCTGGAGCTCAGGATGGCTATCCCAGTTACGGCAGAGACCATCAGGATGCCGTAATCTAATTTTAACTGCCAAGATGACAGAAGACCTGAAGCAATATGCGCTCCGCCTCACACGGCAATTGGGAGATAAAATTGTCACTTTTCGTCCATATAAGGTACTATAGTCTCTTAATTCTCTACTATATTGAGTATATATGTTGAAGCTGCTGCGAAGGTCCTGATTCTGGTGATGGTGATGGGAAGACTGCGTTTCGTTTGTGCGGCAATTTCCGCCCCGGTCCCTCATTCTTAGTCATGCGGGCTAAACCTGGCAGTGGCCGATGCCAGTTGGTTGAATGACGAATCTAAATATAGGATTATCAGATAAAAGGATTCGATAATTATCCCGGAAAACAGGAGCGGACGCGTTTTATGAGCCACCGTGGCTGTCACCAAGTCGCACCACCGAGATATTTAGAAAGCGCCATGCGCAGGAGTATGGGATTCATTCGGGCCTCTAGTACTAAGCCAGGCCTAATAGGAGGCTATAAGAGGAGACTGGGGGACGAGCACCATAATTAGCATATATTAGTTCTCATATTCAATTTGTCTGAGGTTTGGGGATGATCGGAGAAACGTTAATCTGTAATATAACAGCAATAGAATATGAGGAGCATCCATGTAATTCTGAATAGAACTTTTCCTTAGAGTTATTACTCGCAATGCCCCAGATGTATTGATGTTCACAACAGCTTGGCTATACTATCGCCTACTCTCGCCAACTGTCTTTGATAATGCTGAGCAGAGAAATGCATACGGAGAAAGAATAATATCCGCATCTATCGGATCTGGTGGGATGTGTTGAATCCAGGAGGATGTGTTGGATATGGTGCCAGACCTGCTGGCGGGCTTAGGTGTGACACTCATGTCTTTTCTCACCATCAATACTTGGGTCATGTTTCCTAGGCCCTGACTCCTGATATGTTATAGCTGGAGCGCTATCTTTGGTCTCCGAAAAGTCTGGCAGCGACCGTACTTGCAAATACGATAATAATAACAGTCTATTGGGGTGGCCCTCATTTGTACATGACAACAATGCATGATACTGAAGGAAATCTGCCACACAAAATTGGCCCAAGATTATATGATCAATTGAATAAACACCACCTGTTGGTGGTTACTGTCGCCAAAGGCAGATAGACAGATGGTTGAGATGAAGGATAATTCATCCCTTAATGCAGTATGTAAGAATACTCGGATAAACAAAAATATTTAACTCTTTCTCTTTTATGTCCCGTAGCCGTACTGTCAATACAGCCGCAAAAAGGATTTCTTAAAGCGAGTTCTTTAGAACAAAAAAATTAAAATAAAACCCGCATCAGTTCTATTGTAGCCGTAACATGTTTATCACATCATGATCGCAAATCTGTCTGTGCAACACCTACCCGGGGTTCTATAGGCTCCCAGGTCCTCATCAGCATTGCTCGGCAGCAAGTGTGAAGTGTTAATCAGCATATTTTCGCTCAAATAGCTTGCTCAATATAATTTTCGAGTGATATTCCAGCTGTGTATCAGTCGATAACTCGAGCTCTCGTTAGGAAGACCTCTGGTTTGCATTTCTCGGCTTCTATTATGTCCCCGATCGAAATAAATTGCAGTTTAACATAGAAGCCGCGCGGTAGGGTACCGGGCGCGCGCGTGAACCGTGACGAGAATAGAGGACTGTACGCAGAGATGGGTATCGAGATGTCGTTGATATGTCATTACATTAAGTTATCATTTAAAAAAAGGAGAGAAAAAGGGGGGCGGGGGGGTGGAGGTAAATAGCCTAGGTAGCGACGGCATTAGACACAGAGGTCTATTAGGATATGGTTACTGAGGTCCAGATTCTTCGAGGTAGGGAAGTCCAACTGGTGCCCAAAACAGAGACGTCGTCCCAGACCTGGCTCTCGCTACGGGCCCTTACAAGGCGATATGATCCCAAAAGTAGGCCACGCAGGACCCTCAGTCCAAAGCTCAGCCCGCCTCAGTGCCTAGACTCCAGGTTCCTCAGCCCGACCTCACCACCGACTCAGCTTACAGCGGCAGGGGTTCAGCTCTAGAAACAGAAATGGATTTAGGTGTGCTTGAGTTTCGCCTCTGAGTTCTTTGGTATACTGGTACTACGGAGATTCGTTGACATTGCACCTACTGTGTAATTACATCCTGGCTGGCTGACATTCTGACTGGCTGACATTCTGGCTGGTTCACTGCTAATCCTTGCGGCATCCTCCCTCTCCCATGCTCACTCAATTCACTCCTCATCAAGCTTAGCCTTCTTCTTGGCATTCCCAGAAGGCCGTGCAATCCCGCGCTTGGTCTTCCGCGGTGTAGCCTTGGCGGCAGCAGCTCGCAGTTTGTCCTGGAATTTGTCCAGGTGTCCGGGTGCAATCTGCATAAGCTTGCTCAAACCCTCCCAGCTCGAGTCACGGGGACGAAAACCCACCCAGTGAACTTGGTACTTGCAGTTCTTCTTAGATGTGGCCTTCCGCCTGAGGATATCGAAGACGTGATAATCACGCAGGCCAGTGACAGCGTCACGTCCACCGATTTTGTCCCAGTACTCGTAAAGAAGCGAAGGTACCTGTTCCTGGAGGAGGTATTCCGGTTCCCAAGTTGTCGCACCGGTCGCCCACTTGAGTTGAATATCTACCCTCGCCTCGTCAACGAGAACACGATGTTGCACGAATTCTTCAATCTCGACTTCGTGGACTTGTGTGGGGCCGGCGATGGAGCTCGGCCCGGCAGGAGAACTTGACTCGGCGACGGAGCTTGACTCAGCGATGGAGCTCGGCCCCGTGATGGGGCTTGACTCGGCGATGGAGCCTGTTTCGGCGATAGAACTCGGTTCGGTGACGAAGCTTGGTTCGGCGATGGAACCTGGCTTGGGTCGCTCTTGAGGTGTTTGGGGACGGATCGAATCTTTATTCGCAGGAGGGGTGGGCTCGGATTGCTCTTGGAGCGTTTGTAGATTGATCAAATCTTCCTCCGAGAGAGGGGTAGGTGTGGGTTGTTCTTGGATCGTTTGTGGACCGACTGAACCTCCCTTGGAGAGAGGAGGGGTAAGCTCGGGTTCCTGACGGAGCGGGTGGGGACCGAACGAATCTTCTTTCGGAGAAGAGACAGGCTCGATGCTTCCGGGTTCCAAATCTAGGGTCATGGCGATGGCGCTCGTGTTGAAGAATTCTTCATAGTCTCGATCAATGCTGTCCATCACATCATGGCTAATGCTGATCTGTTGGACGGGCATCATGGCCAAAGGCGGGGCAATGGGTCCGAAAATATGACTTGGAAGTGAACAGAGCTTTGACTTTACGTGTAGGCACGTCCGTCTGATCAGGAGAAACGTGTGCATGCAGGAACGCGCCGGGGGCAATAATGATGGTGCTTAGGGAGGATTTGGTCAACCACGGATTGATAATGATGATGATGTACGAGTAGAGAGAAGATTGAGCACCGATTGAACAAGGCAATTCATTAAAAGGCAACCCGGGAGCTGGGTAACACAAAGCCTTACTCAGCAAGGCTCTGCCAAATGTCACCGCCTTCCCGAATTTCACCCTTGGTGTGCCTGGCGATGCCGTATTTCGCACCAGAATTTGAGTTTGAGACATGATTCCCACTAGCATTCAGAGATTTAGCAATCGCGCAGCGCAATGTGGAATCTGGGATGATCTGGGAGGTTGCACATTACTGTGGCAAAGATTTCAATCGCAATCGCCCTGGTTCGCGAACCACGGGGTGCCCAATTTGTGAGAGAACCTGATTGGAGAGTGCAGGGGCTGTACGTACCACTACGATCCGCGTTTCTAGAGGAACTTCGTAAACATCGCGCTGTGGTTTTGTTGAGGTGTGCCACCCCCTCCCTCACCAGCCAATCGATAGCGAACCCCGCAGCAGGCATCTTTAATTAATGCTGGCAGAAGAAACATGGTTCGGTACTGGAGAGTATTCGTTACTTGCAAAGTTTTTATTGTTAGATGTAGGTATTTATTAGAACAATATCGGCGAGCTCGGAATGAACATGTGCCATGTTGCTACTGTAACTTGACTGCTTCGATGTCCGTCTGGGATGCTTAACCGTTAGCAAAACTACTGTAACCGCTTGGATCCTAAAATTTTGGGCTCGGGCCGGGGAGGACCGTCCAGCTGGCTTGGGGGTTGGTCGGATCGCCCACCTGTTAGCCAATGAAAAAAAAAATAGAGTGCGGCTGGCCAACAACAAGCGCTCTCTAAGGTGAATCCGATTTGTTCAGCGCTCCCACCTTTGCCGCTTGCACAGGTGCCACATTCTCTTCGGTCCGCCCTCAGTCAGCACAGGGAAGAGACACCATGGATTTGGTTTCGATCGGCCTTGTCTTCCCCAATGTCGTGCTTGGAGTCTGTCGATTGACCGGATTCTCATCTGGAGCCATGTCGGTGCAAGGATTAGGCTTCGGCCGACATGCCTTTCTCCCAGTGTCTTGCTTGGAGTTTGTCGATTCGGACCTGGAGCCAAGTTGGGCAAGGATTCGTCGTCCGCACGATCCTTGTCAGTAGGCTTTCTCTCGGCTTTTGACTTGCCGTGAGCTGGCACTTTCAAAGGCTTGGCTTCTCACTCTTTTGGTCGCCTTGCAGGTGCACGGTCCTTTTTATTTTTTTTGTTTCCTCTGGAGCCTAGGGAGGGGAAAGATGGCTTGGCTCCCCCATGCGGCCGATGAGGACCCAGAAAATTTTGGGGTGGTTTCCTCAGCTTGACATTGGGAAGAGGCGTACGGAGTACACGGAAGTGATGCATAGGGTCCGAGACTTCATCGCCTTGTGAGTCTCAGACTCACGTATGGCACACTCTCTTCGGGATCAAGTGGAGGCATTATATGAGGGGTAGTGTGGAGGAACGGGCGGCAAAAGGCTGCCACGAATCCGGCAGCTATCTGAGTGTGCGATCTAGCCCGAACGCTGTATTCCAGGATTCACTCTGACAAAACTCGTGCAGACTCGGGGGTAGTGACGATGAGAAATAAATTCTGTGGATCACATTTCTATTATTCATCTGTAAATGGTTTATCCAATCCAGTATCATCTAGGTATTACTCTCTTGTTGGAGTCAGATATTTGCTGCCGTTCAAAACCCCTGGGGTAATCACTCAGCGCTCGTGCAAGTTTAAACGTATCATGTTGTTTCTCTCTAACAATTGGGTTTTTGCCAGATCGCTTCCTCTTATACTTGAGGATGATCTACGTGTTCATTCTCTTCTCGATATTAAAACCTTTACAGCGATCCTTGTATTCCGTGCATCGCAGATCTGCTTCTTCCAGAGGGCATGCACCTTACCCTGTTGATGTCGCTGTTCTACCCCGCACAGAACGGAACCGACCTGCATCGCCGCAGAAGCGCATTACGAGATGTCCCTGGAGCCCACACAGCTGCTCGTTCGCCATGAACCGGATTCGTGGCTCCAAGCATGCTCTTTTCGTTATGACTTGCAGCAGCTTCTCGACCTGGTGTGCCTGTAAAGGGCCGTTGACGTAATCTACCGGTCTGCCGATTGGGAGGGTCCAATGCCGCCCATGTCTAACCATCCTACCAGTACCGGTACCCTTGCACGATGTGCCTGGGAAAGTTGCGGGTTGAGTGAATTGTGATGTCGTTGATGCGTGTAGCTGCGGTCCTTAAGGCTGCCATAACTAGGAATCGGCGCGAAATATCCTTGCTCGTGAGAGTCTGGCGTTGAGACCGAGGCTGGAGTCACGAACCGATCGGGAGGGCCTTGCCCACTTCATCCATTAACTTCCACTCCGCTTGCTCTTCCGAGATAATCTCACCTCCCACTCATCAGCCCCTCCCCGCCTGGTGTGTCGGACTAGATGCCTCTTTTATATTAGTACAGAACCTGAACAGACTATCCGATTTTCAATCTTTATCTCAATAGGGTATATTATTGAAAACAGCAAGATAATGTTCTAATTCCAGTTTAGGCGGCTCCCCTGCGCAAATTATACTCATGCCAGGGCTGCCATCCAAGATGCCTGCGTCTCAGCCGCCGCACAAAAGACAAGCTGGCGAGATTTAGCAATGACAAGCGAAACAGTTGCGTAAAGCATATTATTCACTCATACGCTTCGCCACATACGTGTACTGTACTTGGAGTCAGTTAGATTATCCTGAGGAACGTCTTATCCTTGCCCCTGGGATGCACTGTGTGACTTCGATATGGTATCCATGAAATGTGAATAAGCAACCCTACCAACTTGCTCTTGAGAGTTTCGACCGGGATACCTAGCACTCGGATCGGTTCAGACCCATACTTTATTACAGAGTCTGAACGAAACGGATCTCAACCATGGGTCCCAACCTATCGAAAGACCGCCTTCTTCAACTCCTCCTTGAGCTTCCATCTTTCTCATATAATCATCAATCCAGGTCAGAATTTCGATCGACCGGCATCGCAATGCCACATGCATCAATACCCACGTCACACCGAGACGATACACGTGTTCGATTAAGCAGACTTGTATATCGAGCCCTGCTACTACTAAGAAGCGCCTACTCGCATTTTCGCTTTCCACCTGTTCTCCATTTCCCACAGGAGACCAGCTCGTCTGCCAAGAGACTCATTGACTCTGTGAGATGCATAGAGTTGCGCGCAGCAATACCGTACGTAGTTCACGGCCGCTTGGTGGGTAGTAAATCTGTTGTGCAGGAAAGAGACCAACGGATCCATGATTCGTCAGAAAATGAAAGATGCTTAATTCTTTTATCTACCCGGGCTGGAGGACTCCCTATATATCTTACCTAGATACTGAATGCCTCTCTGAGGCCTTCAGGAGAGCTTTATCCAGTCTCAATCACTGTAACCCTTATTGTCTCAGACTATCTAGGTTGCCTTATCCAGGATCCGGGTTATCCCGTACAACAAAGAAAGAGGGTTAGGTTTAGTGCTACTATCGGCCTGGATTTTGCAAGCGCCATTTTCGGCTAACGCGCTTACAGCTGAAGCGCTACTTGGACCACCTTGAAGCCAGATCATCACAGGGACATCTGGGCCTGCTTTTCAGGACTCATGAAACCCCTACATTGGCGGGCATTTCAGGGCTCGAGATGTGCCAAAGCTTAGCACTTAGCCTTCTGAGCTTTAGCACTCTTATGCCCTAAGCCACTGATAAGGACCGTATTTTAAATAAGCAGATATTACGGTGTGGATACTTTCAGAGTGACCAAGAGACCGGATACAAACTTTTTCCCCGACCTTCATAGTCAAGCTTCTTAAGGGACTAGGCGCAAACATCAGGCATTGCCCCCATCAACGGGCCACTAACTAAACCAGATTAAGGCATCTTCACGACGTCCAGTCTAGCTAGACTAAATTAAGACATTCAAACGACACCATGCCATTGGTAACCTAGAAGCTGAACTGAATTTAATTGGGCCTCATTATCATAGCTCTGGCTAAAAAGCTTAGTGGTATGTCAAGATATAGGCTTCCTAACAACACCTATCTATTTATCGGCGTCTTATGATATGGAGGATAAATGCCCCTTCGTAGATTCCCCGCAAAGCCTTTATATACAAGGCATTCTCCTTGTTAGCTTTTCTTGCTAAAGGTCATGTTCCTATAGAGCTCCCTAGCTTCTCATAAAGCCCCCACGATGACTAGTTGTGAGTGAAAGACTAACAATGTCGGGAGCTACAGTTTGTTGAAACCGCTAACAAAACTTAGCAATTCCGGGCGAAGAGAGGGAAAAACCGTTAGGCAAGTTGGCATCTGAGCAAGAACCTGACGGTACCTTCAACCATGGCCAAGTCGAAATTATACAGCTCGATCATCAGGTTGTACGCCGAGACATAGGACTATTGCGTATAATTGCGATCGGTTTCAATGTTCCAAACAGCTGGTTAACCATTGCGGCAAGTTTTTCGATCGCCATATCCGCTGGCGGTCCAGTCAGCCTCATATACGGAACTTTCATCTCTGGTTTCTTCTACACTTGCGCTGCGGTCACTCTGGCCGAGCTTGCCAGTGTCTACCCAACAGCTGGTGGGCAATATCACTTTACTAGCATTCTCGCCCCCCAGGAATGGAACAGAGGGCTTGCATACGCCTGCGGTTTTATCTCGACATTATCTTGGACCATCAACGCAGCGAGTACAACGCTTCTTGGGAGTCCACTTATCACAGCACTTCCACAGTTTTTCTACGGCTATGTACCGGAACGTTGGGAGATGTTCCTTCTCTGTCAAGCTCTCAACGTCTTTGCTCTGGTTTATAACCTTTTTCTTCTGAAACGTACAAATTGGGTTCATGATGCTGCATGTGAGTTTATTTAAATGCAATAAATTTCGTGCAGAAGGATTTCGTTCTGACTTGGAGCATAAACAGTCGTTTTAACATTGTCAACATTTATCACTTCGATCGTCACATGCTTGGCCCGTAGTGAAAAGCAATCATCAGCATGGGTGTGGACCAGCTTCGACACAGACACGGGTTGGTCACCTGGAATCTCTTTCCTCACAGGCCTCACCACTCCGTGCTACATGTATGGAGGCCTCGATGCAGGGCTGCATCTTGCCGAAGAGACTTTGAATGCTTCCAAAGCGGTGCCACGAGCTCTGATGGCCACAGCAAGCATTGGCTTCATCACTGGTTTTAGCTTCTCTGTGGTCATGGCATACTGCATAGTTGATCTAGAAAGCCTTCTAAACGAGCCGTGAGTCAGACACTCCACCAATGAGCTACCTCGGAAAACTAACCAAATCTAAAGGGTACCCATCTACCAGCTTTGGCGTGTAGCAACTCGATCTGATACCGCTGGCACCGTATTCTTTATCACCCTAACGGTCTTGGTCATTTTTATTCTTATCGCGATTCAACAGACCTCGTCCCGTCTTGTTTGGGCATTCTCTTGCGACCATGGGCTATTTATGTCCTCTTACTTCTCGGCACTATCAAGGTCACTTGGAGATATTCCAGTGAACGCTCTCATTTTGAACGCAGTCTTGATGTTATTATGCGGTTGCCTCTACCTAGGCTCAACTACCGCATTCAATGCCCTAGTCAATACATTCCTATTGATGCAAATGGTATCATTTGCTATGCCGGCTGCCCTCCTCATCTACCAAAAGCGCGATCCTAAGCTTCTCCCTCGAAATCGACCTTTCAAGGTCCCTGAGATTGTGGGCTGATTCTGCAATATTGGCACCGTAGTCGCAGCAGTTATTGAGACTGTGTTTTTCACTTTTCCGACGGTATATCCTGTTTCGGCTGGAACCATGAGTAAGTGGTCTTCCAAAAGAATATGACTTGGAACCGTGGCTAACATATCTCGACTTAGACTATGCTGTTGTCGTGCTTGTGATTATCAGTATTCTGGCCACAATAAACTGGTTTCTATACGCGAGGAAGAATTATCAGGGTCCTAGGGTGGAACTTTCTCTCTGAGAAGGGGTTGTCTCTCTAGCTTACAAACCATCGAATTGATAGCGATGTATCACATATACCGAAATCACATTACGATGGACCCTCCCTTAGTAATCAGACTGGTGTTATAGCTAATGATCACAATTTAGTTTAACACTCGCTTCAGCGAAAGTTATTATCAATCACTTGAATAGTAGATTACGGTGTGGAATGGGTAAGCCTAAGCCAGAGTAATTACCTGAAAGTTCTAAGGAAAACCGGAAAAAGCGTCGGTGAAGTAGCGCCAGCGCCCTGCACCGACAGCGATTACTTTTTTTTACTGGGGCCCTCAAGGAATGCCGCGACGGCTTTGAACGGAAGACAAATGGTAGCTTTGAGCACGACGCGAAACAGAAGCAGCTTGCTATGGGAATACGGATGCCTTGAAGAATCATCATTGGTGGCGCCATAAAGAATAGATCTCGTCTCTGGCCAAGGTGAAAGGTCAAAGACACTCCGGCTAGCGGTGGCCTTAGAAATGTGGAGGTTGGAAGCGGCGATGTTTGACTTGGTTCGGATTTGATCCGGAGTTTTGCGGAGCCATCTCTCCTCTCTCAGCAGCTACGACTTCAACTCCAATAGAATAGAACTGAGGCATTGTCTATATTTCGGTACACTGCTCTGTGGCGTCATGGTTCGCGATCAATGTGCTGGTATCCTGTCACGTACCCTATCAGTTGCTTGGGAAGCCTCCCAATCGCCATGGGGTTGGCTCACGCGCTAAAGCATCTACTAGTCTAGTGCCCCCAATGAAGATAAGCGTTCCCCAAGATACGCAACACGGGCTTGTTAGTCCGAACCCCTCTTATCTCTCCTCCTGACGACAACAAGACAGATTCTTCATTCGCGGTTGGCCTTCAACTTCACAGTTCTTTTCGGCAGTTGAGAATCAGACCAGCATGCCCCAAGTTGGAGAGAGAAGCCGGCAAAAGGCATCGAACCATCCGCCTCCGCGACGGCGAAGGCAGCATATCCGTGTCTTTACAGGATGTTCAACATGTCGTCGCAGGCGCGTCAAATGCGATGAGGCATCCCCATCGTGTGAAAATTGTAACCGATTATCTTTGTCTTGCAACTATAATCAAAAATTCTCTTTTAAAGTTACTGGCCAAAATGATTTCAAACCTCACAGAACCAATTTACTCGTCTCAGAACAGCATGCTTCACCACCAGGCGACCGTACCATTTATTCAGAAGTGACGGAGATTACTACACCAGAGGACTTCGATATTCCAGTGTCCAACAGCCCCTTTGACTTCGGCATGATAACCAAAGATGTAAGCTTTGACGAGGTTCAAGATCCACGCGACGCAGCCTACGAAATGTTCTCACCCATTTTGGTGCCGGATCTCCTAGTATCCGACTTCCTGTATTATAACCACTTCCTGACGACTGTTTCCTCCATGCTCATCATCTACGACACACCTTCCAACTTCAACCCCTATAGATCTCTGCCACAGCTAGCTGGCGCCTCGGGGCTTCTGTACGATACCATGATTGCTCTGGGAGGAATGCATCTCGCGAGTCTTCCTGAGACCCAAGAAAAGCAACGGCACAGCCTAGCCGCTGTTGAAGTCTACAGTACGGTCATCACTCGGGCAAAAAATCTCATTTCTAAGGATGAGCACCACTCTAACTTGGAATTGCTGGCTACTTCGCTTCTTTTGTGCCTCTACGAGAAGATGTCTTCAACTGATGCGAAGTGGAAGATTCACCTGGCAGGGGCTTGTCAGATTTTCGAAAGGATCTACAGTCCTCGGATATCCACAATCAATCGCGAAAAAGGCACTGAACACTCTACCAGTACTTTCACTGTCCCTATGCGTCGCTTTTTGGTGTCGTTGCTGTCATATTTGGATGTCGCTGCGGCTTGTGCGACTGGCGAAGGGACATTGATTGCAGGCGATTATTGGGACAAGTTTGGAGGAGGCTGGGAATACAATCTTGGTGTTCCTAGCTTTGGAGCTTCTTGTGCCTCGAAGGATCAAGTGTTGGCCCAGATCCGCCACTCATGGTCACGAGTAATGACTATTCAAGCCGACATCAGTCGCTTTGCGAAACTTCAAAGGGGTGGTCTCGATATCGACCAACAAGAAATTTTCCGCAGTGACCTTGAAACCAGGATTCAGAACTGGCATGATAGCGCGCCGAGCATCTTTGAGCGAGTTAGTCAGCTCAATGAGATACCACCAGCCTCATCTACGAAGGATGTTGAGCACCTTACCGCTGCAGCGTGCATTCTCGCCTATACAACTGCCTGCAAGATCTACCTCAGGCGAGTTGCAGAGCAACAGATTAGTTCGACGGAGGCGGACGAGGAGCTGGAAAGAGAGGTAGAAATGATTTTGAAGCTTTGCTTGAACTTCTCCGGAGGCCTCAACCGAATGGCGATTGTGTGGCCTCTATTTACTGCAGGCACTGTCTGCATTGATCAAGAACAACAAGGTTTTGTACGAGACTGTCTCTCGGGTATGAAATGTTTTGGGTTCAAGGCAAGTATACACCGATTCGGACTTGTTTCTGTTTCTAGCTGACACGCTTCAAAGCATATTTCGAGAGCTTTGGATATATGTGAGTATGTTTGGCTTCAAAGGCGACTCTTCGGCGAGGTCAACTTTGAAGAGTTCCAGAATCTTACTGGGTCGAATCTCCTTCCATAGTGATCAAACGTTTAAACCAGCCCTCTTATCCAATGTGATCGAAGATTCAAGGGTAGAGCAGGAAAGGCCTCGTGAAACAACAATTTATTCAAGCATTTGCAAAGACCAGTAGCGTATCTCCAGGCTTGACAATATCTCCAGACCCAACAGCGATTCCGGTGATTTTCATCCCATCGTGCTCCTGAGCTGCTGCAATGCTAATCTCCATCTTCATAGCTTCTAGAACTAACAATACATCACCGGCTTTGATCTTGGTCCCTTTTTGTACGGGAATCCTGTAGACACTAGCATGAATCTCTGCGGCAAGTTTGAAAGAGTCATCTAATAATGTGAGAAGTTCAGCTATTTAATGGGAAACTGGGAATTAAGACGTACCTACATCGAGATCAATAGGCGTGATCTCCTTCTCGCTTTTTTGTTCTTCTTGCCATCGGAATAGCAAAATATTTTCCCTAGAAATAACGATCAGCCTACTCTCATGAGCTATTGGGTCGAGGCTTACTTTTCTAATTCAGCTTCTGTCGCAATGGCCTGCTTCGCTCGAAACTCAGCAGCTTCGGCAGCCACATCCTGAAATGACTTCGAATATTCTTCGATGTTCAAGCTTGTCGGGGTTATATCGAAGTCGAATTTCCCAGCCTTGAAACGAGCTTCGATCTGCTCAAACTCGTCCTCGTCGACGGAATAGAAGCTCAACTGATCAAAATTTTCAAACAGCCAAGGGCGTCCATTGAAACTTTTGTTGACGCAGAACTTATCCCAACCAGGTAGTGTACGGCCGAAGTTGACGTACCCGCCAGGCGCATCCTAGGTGTAATGTTAGTTACTGGCGAGGGAAGAAGCAGGAGTCAGCTTACAATCGGGTCGCAAGAAAAGAAGATTCCGCCTATACCCAGCCCGCCCGCCGGTGACATGAGGCGTGGAGGATTGAACTTAGGTACGATTAGTCGACAACGAGGGTCGAGTGGTATAGCAATTGGTGTTCCGCTGAAGAATCCAACACCAATAACGAGAAGCCTCGTACTCAATACCTTCTGCAACACCTCATCTTTTGAGCTCAGCCCATTTGAGCGAGCAATGAATTCCACAGGATCCGGGAGGTACGAAGCAGTATGTCGCTGGGTTTCCATATATCGTTCAACGGAAGCTTTGTTGACTTTATCATCAAAGACCATGGGTAGCCGAATGTGGCGACTTGATAGCTTCTTGGACTGTAAGCTTGTGGAGGATTCTGCCGTAAGAACCTTAAGCACAACCTCCACCAAGTCTGTTTGAGCAATCAGGAGACCATCATACTCTATCAAAAGACCTACGTGATTATTAGTCTGGAAGGCTCCAACATATCATCTCCATTTTACACTCACTGCATGCCATAGGTGTGACGAGACGCACGCCTTTGACAGTAGCTTTTTGTAAAGCTTCAACAATGCTCTGCACCTTGCATCTGACGTCCAAGTCCAGTGATTGCGGATACTCGATCAGTAGGTTAGAATCTCCCGCTTGTCGAATAGTGATACCTTCATAAACTCTCAAAACCGCCTTGGAGGCAACTATGTTTTCTGGTTGTTTAGATAACTTGAGTGCTAAAGGGATGACTGGTGTGAGGTCGCCCAGTGCCAGCCGTGCTACCCCTTGAAGATAATCGTCTTGCAATTTCCGCAGTGTGATAGCTGTCCCAAACGAGACTTGTTGAAAGCGAAACTTATCCCCTGGTCTCATCTGGCCAACCTTGAATAATTCAGCACGAGGAATAACGTGGGAGCTGATAAAGCCTCCGAGAGACGGGGCATCGGCTGGGAAGATGACAGATGTGTCCCCAGTCCAGTTGATAGCGCCGATGGAGTAGGGATAATCGAGATAGTTGCTAGGATGTGAGCCGCCTTGGCCACCTGTTTTCCGTGCCCACTGAGGTTCCGGCCCGTGAAGGCGGACACCAAGTCGTGAAGCTTGATGTGAAACCGTCCATTCCTCCTCGTAGAATGATTGAAGTCCCTCTGCAGTGATGATATCAGGAGAATCATGCGGCCCTGAAAGGCAGTAGATGATCCCCCGATCCCATGTCGGAACTAATTCCTTCGTGAGGGTGAATGGTGAGAAGGCACCGGATTCTTTGACGTCTAGGAGATCTCCAGATACCAGCTGCCTTCCTTGCAGGCCACCAACTCCTATCACTGGACTAGTGGCTTTGAAACTAAGATACTCTGGAATACCAGGAAAGCCACCTTGAATCGCAAGATAAGCGCGACATCCGTCTGACAGTCTTCCGATACTCAAGACTGAGCCGGCCTTGGCTTCAACCCGGCTCCACATTGGTAAAGAAATTCCATCAAGGTCCATGTCGACAGTCGCTCCAGCAATTGCAAAGATAGCTCTACCATGAAACTTGATTTTGGGTCCAACAAAAGTGATTTCCAATACCTCAGATCCTCTGTCGTTGCCCACGATGCAATTTGCAAGCTGTGCATTGAGCTGGTCCATTGGTCCTCCTTCAGGAATCCCAAACCCAACACCTACTCGTCCCGGGCAGTCTTGAATGGTCGTGTAACTACCAGGCGAGATTATCTCAATGGCCCGTGGTGTATAATCGAACTGGTCGAGAAAATTTGTTGTTGTTTTCCCTTCGGCAAAGGACTTGGAGTCCAGTATTTTGATCAAACAATCTAGGTTTGTGACGATGCCTTGTAGCTGTGTTTTGTTCAGGGCATTCAAGATTGTATTTGTAGCGTCTTTTCGACTTTCGCCGTAACCCATAACCTTGGCCAACATAGGATCATACTCTAGAGAAATTGTTGTGCCGGTTTCCACCCAAGTGTCGACACGGACTCCGGAGCTGTTGTCAAATTGGACATGTTGCAAGACACCTGGGCTAGGCATGTGGTTTTTGAGGGGATTTTCAGCATAGACTCTGGCCTCAATCGCAGCGCCTTTCGGGATCAACGATTGCAGACTAGATAAGTCTATCATCGCTTCTGCTTGCCGAAGCATTAGCTCTACCAAGTCTACCCCGAATCGCAGCTCAGTTATTCCGTGCTCAACCTGGAGTCGGGTGTTCATTTCCAGGAAAAAGAATTTGCCGGTGTCGTCGTCAACAAGATACTCGATGGTGCCTGCGGATCTGTACTTAATTGAAGATCCAAGTAGCTCTGATGTCCGGAAAAGCTGTTCTCTCAGCTGAGGCCTTGTCTCCACAAATGGACTCGGCGATTCTTCAATAACCTTCTGATGTCGCCTCTGAATGGAGCATTCTCGCTCACCAAGGATAGCACAGTCACCTTCACCGTTACCGAATATTTGGACTTCGATGTGTCGCGAGACTGGATAATAACGCTCCAAGAAAACGCCAGGGTTTGAGAAAAGAGTCTTGCCGCGGTTAACGACGCTCTGGAATGATGAACGCACTTGGTGCTCATCTTCGCAAATTTGTAAACCCTAGTTTGCATTAGGGGTTGTTGTGAGCTCTATAGTACTAAAAAGAAAGCTTACCATTCCACCACCACCTGCGGTGGCTTTCAACATTACCTGAAAGGATATTTTTATTAGCGAGGTTTCTCAAGAGCCGTATAATAGTGTTAATACTCACGGGATATCCGATTTTGTCTGCCGCCGCGACAGCGTCATTCTCGGAGTCAATGATTCCAGAACCCGAACACACAGGGACCCCAATTGCAACAGCAAGGTCTCTGGCACGGTCTTTGATACCAAACATAGAAATATGCTCTGGGCTGGGGCCGACAAACGAGGCACCAGCTGCTTCAACTGCAGTAGCGAAGTCTGCATTTTCCGAGAGGAAGCCATATCCTGGGATCACTGCCTGAACATGGTGCAATTTGACCAACTCTATGATCTCGCCCATGTTTGTATAGGATGAGATTGGGAGGGTCAAGTCGGCATGCGAGACATGAGGGCTAGCAGCATCCGTTGGCGTGTAGATGGTGATAACAAAATAACCCAACTTCTTCGCTGTCTTCCATATTCGGAATGCAATCTCACCTCGATTTGCGATGAGCAATCGTCTTGAGGGCTTTATTTCCACCATCGTGTCTGTGTGTCGCGGGCAGAGATGCCAAGATTGCCAGATGATACCAAAACTTAAGAACAACGGGGAAAGATAACCTACTGTTCTTGTCCATTACTTCATCACATCTCAAAGCATCTCGGATTTATAGGGCCGCTCAGAAACCATCGCTTCAGTGCATCGAGGCATCTCAACCATTGGTGTGATTCATAAGGCCCAATTTAGAATAGATTCCTTCTTCTAAGATCCTCACGCTAGCTATCTCAGGAGCGCTTGCCGAGCAGGCGGGGTCAGAAGAGTTTAGAAGCGAGGGTGATAGCGTAGTCCCCTCTCCTATCGCCTTATCAGCATGTAAGATCACAAAGCCCCTCATAATTTATATTGATAGTGCATACGTCTAGATACTGCCAAGCAATAAGTGCGGTTCAGATCCTCCTTTTCTACAATCCTGACTTCTAACGCTAGCTGCTCTAGGTGTGCTTGACGAGCAGGCGGGGTTAGCAGCGAGCAGAAGCGGGGTTATCTTACGGCATTTATCTCCGATGATGCTACTCATGATAAGTTACCTAATTACCCCGGAACGCTCGCTCAGTAATTATAGCGGGGTTTGAAGTTTGGGCGTCTCCCACCATCAGCCTCAACCGATTTCACTAATTTTGCTCGTAAAGTTCGCTCGGTTAGGTTCGGGCCATCTTAAGAATCCCTTAAGACGACCATATCTACGGGCTACGAATCCAAGAGTCGTTCCCGGCAAATAAATGCTCACCAGTAGCCTGTGGTTGGAATTGATATCGACAACAGAGAATCTAAAGATGGAGAAAACTTCATGGCAAAGTATTGCCGAGGTCTGTGTATCTTTCCGCACATCTTGATTGAACGCAACGACTGACGCATCTCATGAGTAGCACTTTCAAAGACATCGCTCTTCGCGTATCCCAACCAAGTGGCATATACCACAAAACAAGTTGGATGATATACTCCGTTCAACTACCAAAGTTATTGATGTAGTCCCACAATGGCTGTCTGATGAGGAGTTGCAAATCACGGCTTTGAGTGCGTCGGCTCTATCTAAAAAGATCAGAGCTCGCGATTATACCAGTGTCCAAGTGACTGAGGCGTTTTGCCACAGGGCTGCTGTTGCACATCAACTCACAAACTGCCTTAGCGAAATCTTCTTCGACGAAGCATTGGAAGAAGCGCGAAAACTTGACGAGAAGCAAAACGATGGAGCTGCTTTAGGCCTCTTACATGGAGTTCCCGTTTCTGTCAAAGACCATTACAATGTCAAAGGCCAATACACGACTGCTGGTTATATATCATATGGTAAAAACCCTGTCAAAGAGGAGGACGCTCATATTGTCGAGATTCTTCGAAATGCCGGAGCAGTTCTGTATGCCAAAACCACTAATCCTCAGTGCATGATGGTTCTTGAGACTGTCAGCAACATTTATGGCCGCACACTCAACCCATGGAACACAAATTTCGGGCCCGGAGGATCCAGCGGTGGTGAGGGTGCACTTTTAGCACTTCACGGATCCCCTCTTGGTGTTGGCTCAGACATTGGTGGTTCGATCAGAGTACCAGCAGCATTCAACGGCCTTTATGGATTCAAACCGTCAGGAAAACGAGTACCCACTGCTGGGTGGGAGTGCACGATGACGGGAGCGGAGTCTATTACAGCTGTTGCGGGGCCTCTCGGCCGCAGTGTTGAAGATCTTGACTTGTTCTTTCGCGTTGTGTGTGATGCTCAACCCTGGTTGAAAGAGCCATTGCTTGGTATCTCGTGGAGGTCTGAGCTTTTTAATGCGGGACAGAAACTGACTATAGGTATTATGTTATGGGATGAAGTCGTGATGCCTCACCCATATGTTACACGCGTGATAAACGAGGTGACGGAAAAGTTAAAGCTCGCTGAGCACGAAGGTAAGCCATCCTAAACATATCTACACGTTACGAAGTTGCGACTCAACAAAGCTTACCGAGAGACCCATTCTAGTCTTTCAGTTCAAGCCATACCGCCATAGAGAATCCTGGGATGAAATATTGTTGCCACTATATTTCACTGACGGTGGGCTTGATATTAAGAATACTCTAGCTGCTGGAAACGAGCCCATGTTTCCAAGTGCTGAGCGGCTGATCAGCGATCCGATCGTACAAGAAAGATCAATTCACGAGATTTGGAAAGTAAGTATTACCATACTAGCGTTTCGACCACAAGCATCGGACTGATGTGATGACGGTAGCTTCACATTGCTCGGGATAAATATCGCACAGAATACCTGAAGAAATGGTCAGAGACGAAACAAATTACTACTTCAGGAAAGGAAATGGATGTCTTGATATGCCCGGTTGCCCCTGTGGCAAGTACTCCACACGATATGAAACCCTGGTGGGGTTACTGTTCACAGTGGAATCTACTAGATTACCCGGCTGGTGTCATTCCTGCAGGAACTGTGCTGGCACATGACAAATACGACGCTGGCTATCAGGCAAAGGATGAGTTGGATCGAGAAAACATGGATCTCTGTGGGTTACCCCATCCTCTGAAGCTATCGTGGCCCCTATAATTGGAGACTTCGAAAAGCCTTCATGGCACACCTCGGAAGACTTTGACACAACACTATGATATTTTTGAGTTGTATACTAACAATGTGACAGATGACAACAGAATGTATTGTGGTATGCCTGTGGCAATCCAGGTTGTGGGCCGCACACATGAGGACGAGAAGGTTATGAGCGCAATGAAGATTATTGATAGGGTGGTAAACTCGGAGGTGTGAACAACTTCTATTGTAATCAAGAGTTAGGAGAATAGATAGTCTTGGACCACCAACGAAATTTTTTTGTTAAGTCTCAACGGTATGGGAGATGATTTATGACAACACAGAAGCTTTACGTCTCTTTAGCCTCAGTGCCAACAATTTACCGACTGGACCCTAAAGAGTAAAATAACATGACAGAGAATGGGGTGCAGCAATTGTACAGTATGCCTATTGCCTCATCGCAGCACACATTGACTTCCTCGATAGGGCTTGCTTGCAAGGGCGGATTGACTTGTAGTTGTTTGTTGCTCTGCCCTAGACAGCAACTACCACGGGACAGAAGAGGTTGTTCAGAACTGAACCGTATAAGAACATAAAAATCATGTTACAATTTTGTTTTACAGAGCCATTTCTTGGTTAAACTTGTCGACCTCTTCCCTCGTAATAGCGGCCAACTCAATAGCGCCGGGAGTATCGCTATGAACGCACAGGCTTAGCGGCGCACCACTGAACTTCAAATCCACAGGTTTGCCGTCTGGCTTACTTTCCGTACTACCACTCCTTAAAGCTTTTGCCAGCCGTGACCGGAACACATCAGTATTGACTGCCTCGTGGGTCCGGGAAATGATGCAATTTCCGTCTTCATCATAGTCAAGATCCGCGATGAATTCTTGGATAAATGGGATGCCCATATCTGCACAGGTAGACTCCATGATGGTATTTGCAGCTCCAATTATAGGGATTGGCGTTCCATTTGTGGATGTGAAATGTCTACTTGCTCGGCAGACTGCTTCGCAAATCGCTTGATTCTTGCACATCACCCCATATAGTGCTCCATGAGGCTATGAAAAAAAAATTCAATCAGTGCCGACATATACTAAGAACATTCTGATGTAGACTTACACTAATATGGGTTAATGGTATGCCCTCAATGTCCAAGAAAGCCTTCAATGCGCCGATTTGGTAAATGACCATCTTTTCGCATTCCAAGGGGTCCATCTCTATTTCTCGCCTACCGAAACCTTGTAGGTCGAGGTAGGATGGATGTGCCCCAATTCGAATATCATGCTTTTGCGCACATTTGACGGTTTGGTACATCACCATGGGATCTCCGGCGTGAAACCCACACGCAATAGAGCATGATGTGATGAAGGGCATTATCGCTTCATCATCTCCCTACACAAGTGCTATCGTTAGCTTGTTTATCTCCTCGATAGTCTGTTACGAGACTTTCCAGCGTTTCGTACCATTTTCCAGTTGCCAAAAGCTTCTCCCATGTCACAGTGAATCTCTATGGCCTCGGACGCCCATTGTCGAGAAGCTTGAGCCATCTTGATATGACGTCGCTCTTCACAAGTTGTCGACTTTTGTTTGTATTGTCAGCGGTAAAATATGTATACACAAAATAAAATGGTAAGCACAGCGACGCAGGGCATCACCTTTCGGCTTCTCCCTTCCACACATGTGGCAATACAGTACTAATAGCCCACGATAACGCTCGCCGTGGAACTGACTCGAATCACCATCGTCTGTGAGGCCTTTTTGGGCAAGGCGCTATCGAGACGACGATGTGGAGGGTAGCTAACCAAAACAGGTCATCTCAACGACGACATATGATGATGTGGGTCAGATGGATCGTCAATTCCCCGCACTCCTGGACAGCTCAGAATCGCCCCTCGGTCCGTATCTCTCTTATTGCTCTGGATCATACAATGTACTATCAACAGGCCCAGTTGTGATAGCCCCCCAGAGCAATTCTACGCCCGCAAGCCTCCTCGCAACTTCAATTAATTCTCTGCTAACCAATGTCACTAACTTACATACGTATCCTTACAGCTTGAGGAATCTTGAAATTATATAACTGCCCCATCTCCATAATCTGTGACAACTCTTTGCAATCAACTATCGTGGCTGGGAACGTTTTATTTTATTTTTTATTTGGCTCACTGGCTCTGTTCTCTATCTATTTTCGCCATGGAACATCCGCCACCAAGGATGTCGCGGAGGCTCGCCTTCAACCAAAACCTCATCAGTGGCATCGTTCTCTTCTTCACAGTTGGAATCTATCTCGCCGTACTCGGTCTCGGAGCTGGCGGCGGTAAGCCATCCTCCCAACGCGTCAGCGACATCTCAAACAGCTCCCTCTATGGCATCTACGCAATTTTCGGATTCTTCACCGGCGCGATCCTGAATAAACTCGGACCACGAGTAACCATGACAATTGGAGTTGCGGGTTACCCTATCTATGTTGCGGGTCTTTTCTATTATGACCGCACTGGGAATGAATGGTTCCCGATTCTTGGAGGCGTTTTGCTTGGGTTCTCGGCTCCCATGCTATGGTCCGTTTCGGGTTTCATTCAGTGGGCATATGCAACAGAATCGGAAAAGGGTAAATTCATTGCCATACAATACTTCATCAACCAGGTTGGAAGTGTTATTGGGTCCCTAGTGGCTTTCATCATCATTTACAAGGGCGCCACTACGGCCGAAGGTAGCCCAACGAGTGTCTACATTGTGTTCATTACACTTATGATGATGGCGTTTTTCTTCACCATCTTCGGTCTCGTCCGCCCGCGAGCGGTCCGCCATGCGGATGGCACAGCCATCGCCGTCTTTCACACTCTGTCCATGATGGACGAGCTGAAAGGTGTTGTGAGGGTACTGAAAGACTACCGGGTCCTCCTCATGTTGCCTGTCATCTTCAGCTGTGAGTTGGCTTTGGGAATCTTGCCTTCCGTCAATGGCCGATACTTCAACCTGCGGACTCGAGCCATGAACAACGTGATGTTCTATGTCGTTCAATTACCAGCTTCGGTTGGATGCGCGTATATGACAGATCGGCTACCGTACGGCCGTCGCCTACGCGGCTACATCTCAATTATAGTCCTTGGCGTTTTCGTGTTCGCCGGCTGGATCACACTCCTAGCTTGGGTTTCTGTTGACAGCACTTGGGCTTCTCCACCCAAGGATGGGGTGGATTGGTCTGACGATCACTTCGCCGGGCCATTCGTCCTCTATCTAATCTTCGGAATTCTCTATGGTTCCCATCAACAGATCGGCATGTGGGTAATGGGAACTTTCACAAATGAGCCTCCTGTTCTAGCTATTTACGGTGGTTTGTGGAAGGGAGTGGCCGCAGCTGGTGTCGCTGTTCAATTCGGCATGGGTGCTGCTTCCGTCGCTTACAAGTAAGTGTGAAGTATACTTGTTATGAGCTCTTACTGATCTTAGTAAACAGACCTCAGATTGCATTCGCCCTAGCATTACAACTAATATCTATCCCCATACTGCTCATTCTAGCATCTCGGATTCGTGAGACCAATTACGGACGCGATGGTAAGATCATTCCCTTTATCAACTGCAATGACAGGGCTGTTGTGCCCCCGCAAAATGAAGCAGAACTACCTTTCGATCACAAAGCTAATTGAGTGAACTTTTAGAACATGTTGTTGTTCCCCACTACGCCGAATCCGAGATCGTGGGAATCGAAGCGATGTCGCAGGACGAGCCCGGAAATGAGGTCAAGGATGTCAAGGCGTAGGATCATTAGACTAGCTGAGGCCTTACATTCACTTTATCTGCGTAAGAATTATCACAATATTACACAATCAAAAGCTGCATCCGACGCACCCGCAGTATAGTGAATCGGTAGGTAGAACAAGGTTCTTCGAGCTGATATTAAGATTGGAGATCTTCCTAAAATTCTGAAAGTAGATTGCATTAGCCCTAGGGCTATGCAATATTACAGGAACTTCAATGAGAAAACAAAAATGGATCCTGGACCTATTTTTATTGTGGACAATGGTGTGAGTGGAATACCTGGGCTCCTCTAAGATATGAAACTCCTTGGTGATTGAGGTTGTAGTACTTTGACCTAGACTGAGTTGCAGAGAATATACGTGAATGCTTAGGATGAATTAGTTATAATCTAAATTATGCTTTTAAGTTATTTAGTTAATTATCTAAGTAAGATTTGATTTTAATCTTAAATTAGGATACATTAATGTCAGATACCACGGTGATCTTGTTAGTGGTTCGTGTAGTTATGTGTGTGTAAAAATCACGTGAGATATTGTAATAATCGAATTGTAGTAATCTCTTGTGTGTGCAAAATTGTATGTATATGAGTTGCTTGATCGCTTCTAATCTAGGGAAACAATCTGCCCTTTATATATCCATTTTATCATCCTTTACATCCGATCATATGCTTATGTACTCGGAAATATGATCCCTTTGATCCTCAAAGGGTTCCTTTGTTGCGTTGCGCTAGGGCTTTTACTATCTCTTTGTGTGAGGTTATTCCGCTACACTTGCGAGACTATTTCAGCCTTGCACAGCCTTGTTCGGTTACTTCCTTTCATAACAGAACCTCTGTTCTATCTGACAATTAATTATATCTTATAAATTTCTAAAATTATTAGCTTCAATCTTTGAAGACTTATATATTAGCATTATTATATTGAGAAGCTGTTATTTAATATAATCTTGCAACTACAGACCATATCTCTGAGTAACGTCAAAAGGATTAGCTGCATCTAAGCAATACTACTCTGAAAGCTCCCAACTGTCTTCCTGTAGTTTTAGCTGCTATGTGTATTCCATCCAATAACTTTCCACTGCTACTGGATTATCTGGAAGAAAGAGAGAATAATTGCATGAACTTCCAGACTTTGAGTTCCTACCTTATAACAACCCTTCTATGTGAGGTTTTTAGGATAAGATTGACCGATTTGGGGGTTCTCACGGACGTTCAAGCCGTGTTTGACTCAGCGAATACACTCAAGGAGTTGTTCCGAACTTTGAAGAGATGGGAGCAGACAGCAGCAGACGCTGTCTACAATAAACTGCAAGACAGTCACTGTAAAGTTCTCGTGGGCTTTCTTATGCAATTGGACTAGCTCAAGAATATTGATACCAAGGATGCCCATCTGAGTATCTCCTAATCGATTCCCAAATAGGAGCTGGCCTGGAAACCACCCGAATCAGTTGGGAGACTTGGTCTACATGTAAGATAGCATGGACAAGCCCCACTTTATGCTATCTTAGTGGCAATCCTCCAACTTCTCGGAACACAACTTGATAAGTAGCAACCCCCTCATGCAAGAGTCACCAATATGTCGAGGTTTATCTTCTTTTGACTAACTGCTATTCATCACTTTCGCTCCTCCATGAGGCAGAAATCAACCATCACCATGGAACCAGCATGTCTCTAGCGACATTCTCAACGAGGGACTTACGATCTTGAGTCCGCAGAAGCCGTGTTTGACGACTGCTTCATCGCCCGTGTGTCCTACGTCATCGATGAACTGCCAGCATGCATGCCTATGATTGCACTGCTCATGGTAGACCAAGAGAACAGCGAATTACAGACTCATGATATAGAGTCAACATCAGAGGTTGATGGTCAGGCACCTGGCCATTGCAGTGAAAGGACATCTAGAACCGTTGTATACTTGCACGGACATCCGAGCACCAAATTAATGCAGTTGGTCGGGAGAGCAAACTGGGAGATTGATGGAGGTGCCAACAATACCAACGGCTACACCGCACATACAAGCACGTTGGACCAAGCGAAGGTGTGCATCACTGCCACAAAAGGTATGCAATTAACAACCCGGTGTCATTAATTTTTTTTTTCAAAGGCCAAGACCTAGTTTTGAAACAATGCTAATCACCTGTCAAGTCGATGGTCTTGTTCTGTCTTCTGTTCCCGATGCTCATACATATACTTACCGTTTAGCTAAAATACATGGGACATGCGGGCCTGTGAAGTCGAAACCCGCCAAGCGTGCGATAATGCGTGCGGTGACGGATAAGATTGTTGGCAATCGATGGGAGGAGGTGAAGCCCCGTGGCCTCATTCCAAATTGACTTGGTTTATGTGATAAAGGTAACTATTGATAGTTTGTCCGTCAAGATACGGACGGGTATACCAGCGATTCAACCAAGGAACAAAGACGTGGATGGCCTAGACCTGGAAATACCGCCGTGGACGGGGGTAATTCCATTATGGGAGGAGCTGGGAGAACCAATAGACAGCGGGTTAACTCCCGAGGCCGAGGTGCCTGATAATCTAAGAGAGTCCATTGGCAGCAGGAACCAAAACACGAAGCGTGTTGCAAAATAATAGAGTATCTCTTCCCAAGGTATCTCTAAGGTTTCAACTATATTATCTACGTCTACCAGTGACATATTCTAGTAGTCAAGTCTAGTATTTCGCTGATTGAGTCAAATGATTGCGGCCGCAGGAAGGAAGTGTTATCAGTAGAGAACCATCTATCTAAGGAATTAGCAAAGTTCTAACGGACTATCTAATCTGCCCTACGCAATTTTAATATTGAGCTATCAACTCAGCTCTCAGGCACCCCACCACTCCTGAAACCGCCCAGTTCAGATAGCGTCGACAGTTATCCAAGGTCCTAGGTCAATTCTTCGGCAGCCTGCGTCAAATTTCCTGCCAATCATGCAGGCACGTTCGAGAAAAGGCACCCCTACGCAGGAATGGTGACCACACTTCGACGGTTGATGAGTTCAACCCTTTTGTTCAAACTATAGAGCATTTGAATCGGTGGAGGGATTTTGTAATGCTTAGGTGAGGTTGTGTATCGCTCCAATGGGCTTTTCTGTTGAGGCGATAATCTCTGTTGCTGGTGTTGTTATTACTGCGCCCTGTACTATGTTTTATAGTCCTAAAATTCTTCTACAAAAAACCAATTACTGGTGACATTAAGCCTCCAATGGGTACAATTTTAAGCCTACGAGAATATTAATAAAGGAAGTCACAGAAGCTCTTGATTTTCTATCTAACTGTTGGGAAATATCTATCTTTTATAAAGGAAATGAGGGTCTGAGGGATGGCAGGTAACCACCGAACTAACTATACGAGCAGGAAGCTTGGTTACGTTGACTATGACTCGTGTGGCAGGACCACCCTACATCTTCTTCTTCTCCAAGCAGTAGCTACTTGGTTCCACCTTTGTCGTCTAACATACCGCCGCCATTATCGTCGCTGTCTTCGTCTTCCAATGACTCTGATCCTCTCCTCCCCTAGACGCTCGTATTTTTATAACTTGGCTAGAATGCTGGGCTGCCATAATTGAACAAGCGGTCCATGTGCTCCATAAACAGGGTCGTCAGCTGGCATTTCTACGCTTTTAATTGTGTCTTTGAAGCTTGTAGCCCGTCTTTTACCCATTTCGTTCCGCCATTTCGGACAGCCCTAAACGCAATCAGATACCTGTAGCGTAAATTTCAATCAAGAAAGGGACATTTCAATATATCTTACCTGAGGATAAACTCCGATGTAGCGATAATCAGGCGAGCTTTGAAGACTGGAATGAGCTGTCCCAGCTGGGAGTACTATCACATCGCCCTTTTGTACGTCGACCTCGATCCCCTGTCCGTCCTTAATCTGCCCAAGCAACAGCTTGGAATGACCCTCAAAAATACCTTAGGCAAGTTATTAAAATGAGTGACTAGAGGGGTTTTTTTTCTTAAATGTGAAACATACCGTAGCATTCGTGACTGTTGGGGTGGAAATGCCGAATTCCAATGTGACCCCACGTCCCCTATCATCGCCAGGTTAGTATGAACAAACCCTAATGTAGTCATTTTGAACAATGGTGTATTACCCGCTTCTCCCACTTATTTGCAGTAAGGAACTTTGTTACGGTTTCTTCATTCAACGGCTCAGGTAATACACTGCGATAATGCAAAATTGGCAGCCTATTATTCGGTACGTCCTTGGTCGAAGGGACAAAGTAACACTGTACACTTGCGCTCATTTTGATTTCTTTGCTGATGTCGCAAGCCTTCAACTACAAGACCGGCGTTCGTTGGAGGTTCTTATCGCTCACACGGAATCGCGGCAATTCACTTATCTTGCCAGAAGGGCGGATATCATGAAAGCGGGAACAAAATCCGTGATCCGGGCCGCCTCCGGTCCGCTTCCGGGTTAGCTCATGTATGTACTCCGACTAGCTCCGTGTTCCCCCTCAAAAATCGTCTGGCCCGCCCTTCCGCCTCCTCATGGAGATAGAATCCCTCTAATCAAATACGGTTTAGACCAGGGAGGTCTGGTTGAACTGTATCGTGACCATGGAGGAAGCTCAAGATAAGTGTGGGCGTCGTTAGGCACTTTGTTCAACTCTATATATTTTCACGGCTGTGCCGCCGACACAACTTACCTGTTTCTTTAATCGGAACACTGTGTCTATCCACACCAAACGTCATTGTAACCGTACCATACTGCCCCCAATCCCGACGCCCATTGAAATATGACTCAGGCGCATGATGTGGATGCCAACAAGATGTTGGAGAAGCCAATTGAGCGGGTTTCTAGCCACTCCAAAGGGACCGTCATCTCTCTGGATGGGGCCACCAATGAGATGGAATTTAATCTTAAGCTGATAGAAGAGATTATCGAGGCCATTGGTTTCGGCAAGTTTCAATGGCAACTGATCTTCTCGTGTGGGTTTGGCTTTCTGGTTGATCAGGTATGACAATGACCCGCCCTTATGAATGCCCTATTCTAAGCATCGGAATTAGATGTTGCTTGTTTCAATCAGTCTCGTTACCCCTCAGGCTGCCATGGAGTTCGGTCCTCGATACTCCACTCTCCTCTCTGCCTCCCTCTACGCCGGTTTGCTTGTCGGTGCCATTGTCCTGGGCGGACTAGCCGACAACTTGGGTCGAAGACTTGTTTGGCAGACCTCTATCTTTGGTGTATCGATTATCGCCATGGTGGCTGCTGCCTCGCCAAACTGGGCTGCAGTGAATGTTTTCAACGCTTTGCTGGGGTTTTTCGGTGGTGGAAATCGTAAGTATAATTGCATGCAAATCGCAATTTATACCTTGCATCACCCTTTGCGGAAGCGCCTAGCTAACCTTTGTTGTGATTCAGTGGCCATCGACTTAACCATCTTAGCCGAAAGCATTCCAAGACAGTACACCTTTATACTATCGGGCCTCGCTAGTATCTGGGGTCTGGGTAACGCTATTACGGGATTAATTGGTACTTCCTCCTATGCTATGGATTCCAAGTCCTCCCTCACGGCCTTTCCATTAACCTAAAATAGCATGGCCTCTTCTTGTCAATTTTGGATGTGAGAGTGGCTCAACCCCTGCGAACTGCTCTAGGAAAGACAACATGGGCTGGAGATATTTGTATATCACCCTGGGAGGTATTTGCCTCATAATGGCATTCATGCGGGCCCTCGTTCTCCGATCGCTTGAGTCGCCGAGATGGCTTGTCGCCTCCGGGAGGATTCCAGAAGCCGTCGATGTTCTCAATAAAATCAGCTCTACTAATCGTTCAGAGTACACTGCAACCGTGGATCAATTTGCCAATGTCGCCACAGATCGAGTTCGGGTGAACTCAATCAAGGAAAATATTCGGAGAGCGTCAGCCCTGTTTTCTGGGCCCAAACAAGCCCGACTGATGGCATGTATGATACTTATGTGGGCGTTGATTGGTATTGCGTAAGTTGTTCTCGCTCCTAGGACTTTGAGATGTATTGACAAGGTAGATACCCGCTCTATACTATTTTCCTGCCGTACTACCTCGCTGCTCACGGAGCCGAACTTGGGCAGTCGAGCAACTATATAACGTATCGTGACTGGACGGTCTCGTCTGTCGTGGGTATTTTCGGGCCTTTTGTGAGCATGTACATGGTTTCGAATCGGTTCTTCAAATCGAAACTGTCTATGCTCATCACGGGTGCAATTTGCGCGGCGTTTTCCGGCGCCTTTACATCCGTTCGGAATGCGAGCCAAAATCTTGCCTTCTCATGCATGGTGAACTTTTGGCTGAATGCATTATATGCCGTCATTTACTCGTAAGTACTGGCTCCCGGTGGCGGCTTGACCATAACTATATCTAACTTGGACAAATAGGTACACCCCGCAGGCCCTGAGCGTGCAGAACCGAGGACTTGGAAATGGACTTCTCATGGCTGTTGGGCGATTTGCATCTCTCAGTGCGCCTTTCATTGCCACCTTTGCCGACGTCACAACCTCGGCTCCCATTTGGGTTTCCTGTGGTTGTTATGTGGCCATTGGCCTAGTCGCGTTAGTGCTGCCTGTTGACACGGCTTCATTCAAGTCTGGCTAGGTGTTGTGCCGGGTGACCCGGATAAGCTGTGCCGTTGTGGCCTGCTGTGGCTGTTGGACACGAAGCTTTCATTATTGTCAACCCCGACCCCCACAACGCCGGGCCCGGCGTTCATATTCACGGAGGAAACTTTCTTCATTATCTTCTTTCTTCATATTTATCTATAAAAAAAAACATTTCCCATTGAACGCACCGGTCTTCTCACGGAAGCCCTGAATATTCACATGCCCGGATAGCCGCTTTCTTTGTTCTATGGCCCCGGAGGCCCCCACGGACTCGGCTATCCTAACAGCTATCCAGAGGCATGAATAGATGACCATTTAACTACATAGAAAGAGAAACCAAACATCACCTTCTTTTATTTCTTGATTATCGATTTGTTGGTCTAGTCTCTCGCGATCGCATAACACTAGGGCATCCGCAGATTTTTTTATAAAACAGCCATAGACTAGGAGGGGACATGAATATTAGTTTATTACGCTGAGTTAGAGGGGTCATTGTGGATATTTGTAAATTCACGAATTTAAATTTAAAGAATGTGATACATTCTACTACTCTATTAATTTGACGACTTCAGATTTCGGCAAGAATTTGGCACTTCTTCTTATCTGGGATTGAAAACTCTGTCGATGACATGATGGAGTACAAGTATCTTCCGCATTCCGGGGCTGGAAAAGAGCCAATTAACTCTCCGTGAATTTTCAATTTTAAGGTGCCGTCAACTATGTCACTCGTTGCTGTGATTCATGTCTATACACACTGGGGAGTCTTTAAAGAGGAGATCTCATGTAATAATTCAAGTTCCTGAGGGAGACCCTAGCATCGAAGGCTAATTTAGGTGAGTGACAATGGAGATACCCAAGCAACACGAGGATAACTGTCGGACGATGCAACACGGGGAATGCCTCTCTCAGTGACCCGCGATTTCAGCATAGTCGTAGTATCATGCAAGGCATTGAGGCGGGGTTTCTCCCCACCCTTCAATGTAAAGCACTCGAGTGGCAGTGGCTCGCTTTCCCAAAGGTAATAGCTCAAATCAGAGCCTTTCCCTGGTATGGTTTTCGTGGTGACTGAACTCTCCCTCTCTTCAATACCAAGTGGATCAAGCTCGGGACTTTCAACCCAAGAAAGCCCTTGCCCCCAATAAGCATATCTCTCATTTTCATAAGTCCACTCATAGTCCTCCCATCTATTTTCAGACAACACCTGCATGTAATGGAGGGAGCTGCCTGGCCATAAGGCCGTAACCTTTCCATTGGTACCCTTCTTGACTGCAATAATGATAAGCTGATGAATTCTCCTTATAGGTCATAGTTCATGGATGATGCGCACTTACACCAACTTCGACATGTTCCAGTCCAAACCATCTCCTGCATAACCTTTTGTGTGTGTTCATTGAAGTCTCTTTGTGCATCTATTCGAACATCAAATGCTTTGAATTGCTGACGGGCCATTTTGCGGAGAATTCTAATGAAGTAGTCACTAGTAGCCTCGAGAGAACCTGAAAATAATTAGACCTAACTGATGCCAGATACACTCAGAATGGTTACACTTACCCATCAAACTCCCATTTGAGATAGGTGTATTCGGCCCGAGGAAAATGAAATAGTTCGGGAACCCGGAAACACCGGTACCTAAGTAAGATACCGGATTTTCCGCCCACAAATCCTGCAGGTTAACATTATTCCGACCATAAATGGGAAAACGGGGCTTGAAGCTTGTGTTGAACCCAGTCGCCGTAACAAGAATATCAGCGGAATATTCTTTTCCACCCGCGATGACTCCTTTCTGTGTGATTCTCTCTATGGGATCAAAGACCGGGTCAACATCTGGCTGCTGTAGGGCGAGAAGAAAGCTTTCCCCCGGGTTTATTCGGCGGCAACCCGCTTCAAAAGAAGGTATGAGCTTCTTCTGAAGAGTTGTGTCTGGAATCAGTGACCTCATACGTTCTTCAAACTTTGCCTTCATATCTCTCTGCTCGGTACTGCCCTTAATGAAACCACGAAACATGCCATTGAAGTGAGTTTCGTATTCCTTTCGCATGAGCAGATATTCCTTTTGGCGTAAGCTGAACTTCTCCATCTCTTTATCCATATATGAGTAGTTTGAGGTTTTGCCAGCCGGAAGTGCCACAGGTGGAGAGATCCAGGACGGCGTGCGGATAAAAACTTGAATCTTAGATGCAAGAGGCTGAAGTTGAGGCAGAAGCTGAACACCACTTGCACCAGAGCCAATTATCGCAATTTTTTTCCCTTTGAGATCGACTGTGGCGTCCCACGCAGCCGTGTGTAACCGAGGTCCGGCGAAATTTAACAGACCCTCAATCTTAGGTAGTTGAGGATTGTTCAAAATGCCTCCAGCGTTGATCAAAATCTCGGACTGGATCGCTGGGCCACTATCAATCCTGGTGGTCCAAGTGCCCAACTGTTCCGACCAGCTTGCTGAGATGATTTTAGTGTTGTAGGTGATGAACTGTTCAAGTTCAAAGTGACAAGCAACTGCCTTCAGATAGGCCTTAATCTCGGCGGAGGACGCGTAACTGGAGCTCCCGTTAGTAATTTGTATCTTAAAGGGTCATTTAGGTTACAATTGGGACCAGTAAGGATTTGGTGCGAATGAGTACTGGTAGCAGTGACTTGGAACATCACAGGCGCAACCTGCCTAAGTTAGTTGGTGTTTCATTTCGTATATTGTCGCTATATACCTGGGTAGGTGTTCTCATGCCATGTCCCCCCCAGGTCCGGGTTTTTCTCGAAGATCTGAAAGTCTACATAGCCTCTAAGATGCTTCCGCAACTTATACGCTGAGTAATAGAATTATTAGCTTTAATGATCATGGGATAGACACTCCAATGCACTTTACCCATAAGAAGACCGGAGACTCTGTATTGACTCTACCATTAGATCAAATAACTCCATGTCATGGGCTGTGAATCACTTACCCCGCACCAATGATGGTGCATCGAATACGCCTGGGTTGGTTTGCGGAATCCATTTTGAGTTAGAGGCAATAGGCAGCTTCGAAGGCGGACAGAGAATGAGAACTAAATGGCCTGGATCATTCACTCGCCCGAGTCCCTGGTCAAGTACTTAGATACGTATCGTAGTGTCTGTTTGACTATTAGCTGTATCTTGACTCTTGGTGTAGCCGCGGGCCGGCTGGTGTGCCGTATCAACGACAGGGACACGGGCCGGGCGGACCGGGTGATATCGTCCGTCACCTCGAGACTGTCACACGAGCAGTATTATCTACAACGAGCGAATGAGGGGTAAAGGTAAACGAAGCCATCATGTGATGACTGACAATCAATCAATGCCCTCGAGTGGGCCAGTTCAATCGCTCCAAGTTTGGGCATAGAGCATTTTGGAGACTTTCCAGCCTCGGAATAGGCCGCGGATGCTTCTACAATGATGCAGGGTTCCCTTCATTCAATACTGGCTGTCTATAGGATAATCTGAAGACAGATAACTACAGCCGGCTCTTATTGTAATGTAAGTTCTGATTCTTGCCATGTACAAAATTTGTCAAGCCGAAATTAGGATAGACAATAATTGAGAAAGCTTGGAGAATTGGCATATCATTTCGTAAACCTTCCTTGGCTACATGAGGCGACAAGATCATTCAAATCCATGCATTAGATATCCTGAGAATTAAACATAGTGGAACTCTTCAATTGGGTCTACTAAATACTATTTCATAGCTTGGCCTGCTCAAACCTTGTAAGCGTTCTGAGCGGCGGTCCCGCACGGCTTCCGTCGCCACCTTTGAGACCCTCGTAATCCTTTGAAGGTGCTCGCAGTCTCCATTTCTGTCGGAGCGCCTCAGAAGCCTTGTTCTCGAAGCAATCCGCAATGTACTTTCCAAGCACTGGTAGAAACTTGAATGCACTATATTGATCAGAATTAGCAATTCTTTCCAGTGAAGGCTCAATAGCTGCAACTTACTGTCCGGCACCACCAGTTGCTAAGAAAAGACCCTCAGCTTCAGGATGGTAATCGATAATGAAGTCTCCTTCCGGAGTATCTGAATACCAGCACAATCGGCGATTCATCCACTCCCGGTTGGCAAATTCGGGAACAAGTTGATGCAAGCCTTCTCGAAGCGCTTTGTCCGCATCATCTGGGAGGTAAGATGCGTCAACATTGTTCATGTCTCGCTTCGGTGATGAAACATAACGGTCGGAACCTTCAACAGCCACATGTGTTGCAAAGCCGTAACCGTGTCGAGCAACCTTGAGAATGTTGGTCCCAGGAGTCGGCGGAAACACAAAGACGCCAGTGCTGAGGTTGATCATGACGGGCATGCCTTTCAGCTTCTTGCCTTCTTCTGGAGTAAGGCGGATAAAACCCACAGGTTGTCCAGAGGCAGATGTTGCGTGACTGACTGGAACCAGCCGGTTAGACCATGCTCCTGTTGACAGGATAACTTCCGACGCAAGCAGTGGGTCCCCTTCGGCCACATTGACGCCAATTACCCGTTTGCCACTGTATCTCAAGGAGAGTACACGACCGCGAGCGCCCGTGATGAATGTCACACCTTCAAGGCTGCATTGGACACTGAGCTGTCTGATACTCGTCTCCGCATCCGCCCAACCGCCCAGGGGATTAACATAGGCCTTTAACCCGTCAAGCTGGGACTGAATATTGGGGTACTTCTGACAAATTTGGTTTGCATCATCATACTCCTCTAGAGCTTGACCAAGTGATTTGGAAATTTCCTTGCTTTTTTCGATATAGGGGCTTCCGGAGCTATTGGCAAGCATTACGAATCCAGAGTCATAATAATGATTTGCGTAGTCGCTTTTCCAACCCTGATAAGCTTCACGGGCCATCTTGCCGTACACCGGATCGGCATAGTCGACTCGGATGACACGGGAGATGTCAACGCTACTTCCATCAATTACTGGCGGTAGATAGCGATCCAGGACGGTGATCTTGTTATAGCCCCTTCTACTGAGCTCCAAAGCGGTAGAGAGGCCGAATACGCCTGCGCCAATGATGATGATTGGCTCATTCTTGGAGACTGGATTTCGTGCAGTCATGTCGTTTCCTTGGCCAGTTGATACAAACGAGAAAGTGAGAAGATTGGATAACTGATAGTAGATGCGATATGCCATTAACACGTCGCAACCTGGTCTCTAAAGAAGAAACCAATTGTTGACGCCGCGGAATGAGACCCGTTCTCCGTTTCTGTGCTTATTGTTGAGCCAATCAATCGTTGTGCTCATATCTGAGCCGGGAGATAATGGGTCCGGAAAACGGGCCGTCTCCACATTCACGGCCCAGGTCCTGGTCCCGTTCCCGCTCCAGATTCGGTGACGCTATCCGTTGGCGAAGAGAAGGATTCTTGACAAGAACAGTTAATACAATCGATAATAAAACTATACATTCAAAGTTCTGGGCACTGTCTATAAAGGGACTAGGTTGACGGCCGGATAGCATGGATGGACACTGACCAGCATTGGCAATCGCAGAGCTTGATACTCTTATCAACAAACAAGAGACAACGACACGACTCAACATGAGTGGCTGGTTCAATTTCCGAAAAGCTTCCGACGAGGAAAATGAAGGGCCTATGACCGTTCGGGCTCTCCCCGCATCTTGGTACCGATCTGACGCCATGTACGAACTCGAGAGAAGGTCTATCTTCTCCAAGAAGTGGCTTCTCGTGTCCAACAAAGTGAGGTTTGCCGATGCCGGTGACTATGTCCAGATTACAGAGGCTGGGTTCACTTTTTTCTTGATCAAGGATCGTCAGGGCCAAATTCGAGCCCACCACAATGTATGCCGACACCGAGCCTATCCATTAGTGGAAAAGGATTGTGGCAAAGCCTCGATCTTAGCCTGCAAATACCATGGCAAGTCCAATTTGACCGAGTTCCAAACCTATCATCAACTCTAACCTTATCTAGGTTGGTCATATGGCTTCGACGGAAAGCTGGCCAAGGCCCCAAAGTACCAGGAGATTCCATCCTTTGACAAATCCGCTAACGGATTGTTCAAAGTCCACGTTCACGAGGACAATCTTGGCTTCATCTGGGTCAACCTGGACTCAAATGATGTCCCCACGATCCCTTGGGAGCAATATTTTGCCTCTGTTGACCTACAACCTCGGCTGCAGAACTTTGATACTAACGAGTATCATTTCGACCATCAGTGGGGAATGATGGGTGATTACAACTGGAAAACATTGGCAGACAACTACAATGAGGTACATTACCTGCCTTATCAGCTGTATAAGTGCTGACAGACTCAACTTCTAGTGCTATCACTGCCCTACTGGGCACCCTGCCGTTAATAGCGTTTCGGACCTTTCAAAGTACTGGGTCGAGACGGCGGGTGGACACATCCAGCACTTTAATGTCGACAAAGAGAACAAAGAAGGCCTTGGAATTTACAGCACCTTTTATTATCCAAACGCCTGCATGACAATCTCGTACGTCAGTAATGATTTTTAGATGAGCCTTCACTAACGTGAGATTTTTTTCTAAGGCCTCACTTCTTCTACATCATGCGCTGCATCCCAGTCTCTCCTAGGCAGACAAAGATGGAATACGAAGTCTACCGTCACAAAGATGCATCTGACGAAGAGTTCAATGAGATCAGCGATTTCTTCAAGCAAGTTTTGGGTGAGGATAAGGATCTATGTAATGCTGCCCAGAAGAACCTCAACGCTGGCATCTTCACTAATGGAGAGCTTCATCCTCGTGTTGAAAAGGTGCGCTCTTTTGTCAAATCGTAACTTGATCAGGGCGCTGTTTGCTAATCACTAACTCAGGGGCCGCTGTTCTTCCAGCAGCTTACTAGAGAATTGGTAATGTCACATCGGAAGGAGGAAGAGGCAATTGGCAAAGACATCTGGCCTGCAACTCCAAAGCAGTTAGTAACTGATAAAAACCATGAAGAGGTTGAGTTCTGCAACGGGCTAGATTGTTCTAGTGGTCAAGGTATGGCCGAATTAGCTTGGTAGGCATCAATAAGTAGAGCACATTAAAAATTTCGACCGATTTCTTGGATTTATTTCTATTGTGATGGATCAAAGTTGAGCCAGCTCTCGATGGCTCGACCGAAATCATCAGGTTGCAGAAACCAGTTCTCCTGAGCCCCCGATCCCCCAACACTCTCAAAATACCGAGTCTCCCCCGAGCTTAATATCTCTGTACCTCTCTGTCCCATATTCGATGTTGACCCTAGTATCCTTGGAGAAGTAACGGCATCGTTCGGAGCGTAGGCTGGTGTTTCCTTTGAGGCAGATTTGTGGCCAGAAATACCAGCTGACCCCACAAGATCAAACTCAGCCTTTGATGTGTCTTGAATGTTTCCATTTCTCGCTGAGTCCCTAAACATCGACTGATCCACTACCGCTCCCAGTCGTCCGGCTCTCTCATAAATCAGGAGGTCCCAAAGTAGTTGGGAATCTATCGAGAATGATTGCGGAGCATTGTGTTCTGTACCGGTAGCTTCAGGCGAGCGAACCCCAATGACACTTCTCCGTAGCTTTCGCAAGTTCTCCGCCTGATATGCGCCCATTAGTACCTAGAAAGCATGATTGGGTAGAGGTGAATACTCACCATGTTGGCGACACTTGACCAGATTGATCCCATGGAGTCTAGAAATTTGAGGCATTTTTCGAATCCTTCCTTCGCTTTGTGGCGAAGAAGACGATCTTCAACGAAGCTATGTTGTAGATGAATTGTTGCTACGACGGCGACACAGTGGGCTAAAGTTGGATCGGATGCCTGGAATCCTTTCTTGTCCAATAAATCGATGAAGTAGACTATCCAGCCAGCGTGTCGAGTGATTAGATCGAATGACTGATGAATGAAGGACTGTGGCATTGTGTGGCGAAAATTTCGTAATCGCATAGATAGTAGAAAGGGATGATTGAGGAGACAAGGAATGGCCGCATACACGAGTTGGATAAAGAGATACGGTCCCCAATAGTCCCGTCTCTGTTCCAAAGTGTCCAGGTCGTATTCCTCAAGTTTATTTGCAGAGAATCTGTATTTTAACGGGACAAGACAATCAACTTCAAGGTGCTGAAGGGTGACACGAGAGTAGTCCGATTCCGAGCTCCAAGGAGGAGGCGCCTCTGCGCTAACACGGTTGGCCGCATATGACCTAGCCATATGCCACACTTCACTCAGATGTGAGGTGAACTTCACAATCCCGGGGTCCAATAGGCCGTCGGAATTGGCTTCATTGGAGTCTGGGCCGGTCCAAAGGTTTATTCGTCCAGATGCTGGCCTGGAATTTATTCCGTTCCATGAAATTGCTAAAGTCCCAGGCATTCTTGGCTGTTCGAAGATGCACCCTTGGAGGTTCTGTATTGTTGCGATAGCTCGTATGCAATGGTCACATTCCTGGGGGTTCCCAAGCGAACTATCTGACTGGAGGCTTTGAGCGAGATGGCTAGCCATGCTAAGATTGAGACCGGCCTGGCCGGTTTTCCCGTCTAATATACGTGACGTTATTTAGTTTCGGGTTTAACGGGTCAATGCAATTATCTCACCTGAAAAATCCACAATGCTTAACAAAACCAAGGTCTGCAACGTAGAGAGTTCAACTTGGCCATCTGCGATGCGATCCATGACCAATCGCCGCGACACCTTGGCCATGGCACTAATGCTTTCTTGTTTTTGAGGCGTGAGCGTTCCTGGGGGAAACCGGACACTGATTGCTTGTAGGGCAAGTAACAGTTCCTTTTCTCTACTTCTCAGCGAGACGAGGAAGGTTTCTTCGTCAAACAAGATGAGAGGTTGCTTATGACACCATGTTAAGTACAAGCGACCTACCTCCAGCAACTCTGAGTGAGAAAGTAAATAGCCATTTGGAGCAGAGGATTGAAAGCATAAATCAAGACCGGCCGTTCCTGAATTGTTTTCCCTAGTGCTATCCGCTTGTGGATGGCTCTGGCTGAGCCAGAACTCATCTGTAATGCCATTGGAGCCTGGGGTTGGGGCTTGATGGTATGAGGATGCACTCGGACGAGATGCTGCAACGACCGGACTATACGAAATGTTAGGTCAGTCCAAAGGCGGCCACTGCTGAGAAAGGGAAATATACGTCAGCTGCTGGATTAATTGATCCATCTTGACTTCCAGATTGTCCATTCGGTATTCCTAGGAGCCCAGGTCAGCAATCTTTGACAGCGGGTGGAAGATAAGATTCTACAGACAATTTTCCGACCATGTCTGGACTGGTTGGCATCGACATCGCTAGAGTTATAAAAGCATGTTTGCCCTAGCCTTTGGCAATATGAACACACCGGCTTCTCTCCCGGACATTTGGACTTCTTCCGACTGCGTAAGGTGTCAAATGGGTGAATAGGGGAGCAGATAAGCAGGTATCACATACCGACACGGCTCACAGGCTTGACGCGCTCGTTTGGGGTGGCGAGAATCGTCCATTGTGACGAATATGAATGACAGGCATGTACACGAAGCTGTGAAGAGGACGGGGCAGAAGAGTAGAATGCGGGCTCTCTCGGCTGACCAAAAGATCCCTTCTTAACGAGCGAGCTGATGAAAAATGCGGGGTGACCCACCGCTAAGCTAGAGTATAATCATGAAGCTACTGTGTGGAGCTAAGTATGGGCTAACGCCGTTCATGATGCCAGTTTTCTTGGGAGAATCTTGGGTTTGTGGGGTGGTAGATAAGTAGCTGTCCTATACAGTACGCTAGAAGATAAGCATTGCGACTATCCGAGATAACACCGTGGAGGGGAAGCCAGGACATACCTACAGTAGAGTATACTTTAATTCAGCTAGGAAAGATCCTATATATAAGAATAATCAATTTTATAATGATGATGTATATTTTGAGATGTTACTAATCCCAGAATTTAAATTTAAATTTCGTTCCCTCTGCTGGCTTAGGGTTCTGCCTAGCATTGAGTTGTATTTAGATGGGTTTGGGAATTGTCTGAGATTGACACAGGACGAGATGGCAGACGCCGCTGTAACGGTTAGCGTGCCGTGACTAACTCAGCAGTAGACCAATCCAGTAAAAGTCAAAAAGATCAACCAATGTTCGTACTTCGTACGGACATTTTAGCACACATTATTATATGAGGCCAGCCCCTGATAGCCGCCGCCTTGAAAGCTCTCAGAATCCGGGCTTTGATTGATATGAATCCTCGTCTTAGTCCTGCTGTCCTATAGTCATTATCAAGATGTTAGATAAGTTACATTATGTGGCGAGAAAAGAGGGATGTTTCACTAAACACATCTCTGACGTTCCGTAGCTGGACCGCAAACGGGTTGATGGGCCGCTGGGTTGAATGACTTAGTCAAGTGCTGTGCTGTTACCCGGAGCTGCATCACGTTATTGTAGTATTCATAGTACATTTAGAGATACGTGTCGAGTAAGAGTTTATATGAATGAGGTAGATTATGATACTTGCTCGTTTCACAATGTTGCTAACTAATTAATGCTTATGGTACGAAACTAACGAGTTTTCCAATTCCCGTATGCTTAGCCGCATTTTCAAGCCCTTCCTCCCAATCCTCAAGCCTAAAAGTTTTCACGTCGACAAAATCCCTCCCCCGGGGAAACAGGCCTGCTTCCAGCATCTTGACAAACAGTAGCATATCCGATCGGTCATACATCAACTTGCCTTTCATGGCAATATCTTTGGACACGAATGCCCAAGGTACCATCGGATTTTGGTTGAACCCCATGATACTGATGCGACCACCACGACGTAATGCGTGGGTGGCGCTCCTCAAGTGCGATGAGTCAGATCCTTGGGGGGGAGTAAGGTCCAAAACGGCATCAAGGGGACCGAGGGCTTTCAAGGCAGCGGCATCTGTCATCTCGTCTTGTGTCAATTTCAGAGTATGAATGCTTGCGTTCGGAGAGCCCTTGAGCACATGCGCTTTCAACCTGGCCAACTCTTGTTCATTGCGGCCCATGGCGATGACTCTTGCTCCCAAGGCGACAGCAACCTGCACGCCAGCGCCGCCGTATCCACCAGTCGCTGGGACTACAAGGACCGTCTCACCAGGTTCGACTTTGATGTCGCGAAACCCACCGAAGGGAACAAGCAGGTGGGCCATGTATAGCAGCTCTTGGATTGAGTAGCCCAAACTGTCACACAACCTAGCCTTGTCGAGCGGAATGCAGTTCTCCAGGGGCACCCTGGCGTACTCTGCAAAAGTTCCGTCGCGCCATACGTCTCGCATCAGCTTCTTGCTCCCTTCAGATTCTCCATCATGGATAGCTGAGAGGAACATGGCGTCTGGGTTATCGCGTCCATGGATGGTACAATCAACGTACACAAGCTGATTAGATTGCAGGGTGGTGGCATCGGGTCCGACAGAGACAACATGGCCAATAGCACTCAAGCCACCGACTAGGGGCGTCGGGAAAGAGTATTTCCGTTGGCCATTGTACACCTCACGGTGGTAGGAGATAATTGCGGCAGAGCTGATTCGGACAATGGCACTACCTAGGTCAGGCGTTGGGGTTGGAACCATTTTGACAGAGAAGCCGTCCTCGACGGAGTCGAGTACAAGAGCGCGATGTGTTTCTGGGAGGTCGAGAGTTGACATGTTGGGTGGCAATTATGCAGACTCAAAGTTGTGATTTAAGACGTTGATGATGATGGTGATGATGACGATGAGAATGGTGTCTGGAACGTGGATGGGATATGCTAAATGAAGAAGAGTTATTACGCTTCGAATCAGCGGAATATATAATCTTTTGGGCTAAATCCACACAAGATATAATCTCGTCGTTTTATATCTGTTCTGTTTCGGAGAAATTCGTAGTAACTGGGTTAATACTGGTCGACCGATCATATCCGAGCGCGGGAAGTTGGAATTAAAACCGATATCACCGGTGTCTCTCACCCCGACGCTGGTGGTCTTCGGTCATAATTAGACTATCTCCGGATCGGTAGCAGTTGATGGCAAGGATGAAGAACTGTTCGAGCTCGAATATACCGAATGTAATTCAGATGATTTTCTGCTGCCACCGGTACATGGGGCTGGAGCAAGTGCCTCCGAAATTGAGGGTTTGGGACTCCGTTTTAGGAGTCATACGATTCAAGAAATGGAGGCACATGCTCTGAATGTCGCATTACCAGCTGAGGCAAAAGGGAATGTACACTCAGCTAGTGCACTCATTGATAATAGCTTATAAGCTCCGTTTGACACTGAACAAGAGAACTTGATGAGACCTCGTATTTTCTAAGAGCTATGGTCGTATGTACTTGATCGCCTGCTTGGCTTGGACTAAACTGACGAGCCTCTGTTACGGCAATGAGAAGAAAAAGGAAGGATTCTACCAAAAAAAGAAGATGACATACAACAGTAGGTATTCCCCGGTCGTCACCGACCCGAGTACTAATCCACCGCTTCTCAGCTTGACGTACGGAGAGCAAACGGGATCCAGTATTTTCTAAGAGCTATGGTCGTATGTGCTTGACTTCGTACTTATTTTGGAACAATAGGATGAGTCTCAACCATGGGAATGAGAGAAAAATATGATTTCCAAAAAGTAGCCGAGATTCGCTGGTCATTATAGCCCACCCTCACTAGGTTGAGACCAGAAATGGTTTCCAACTTTATTTTGGCCTAACTACTCGAGCTTTTGCCAAATCTTATTTTCAAATATCCGACGACTCCAATACTGTCAGGACTTACCCATCCTCGACTAGCACGGGTCCTTCACCATCCTCAAGGCTAAGGCTAAGGGAGATCGCCTTATTGTTGGCCAATCAGACCACAGAATTGCAACAATTCTCATTGATGTCTACCTCAAAGCAACGAGAACCACAGATCGTGCACTCACTTATCCGCCTCGTCAATCAACATATGATATGTGTATATATAGGTATATATATATGTGTGTGTATATAGACATGTATACGCGGGTGGATGAAACGATGGATGGATGGATGCTCCCTCTCACACGGCCGCTTAACAGACACGCAACACGTAGCCAACACGCAGCGGTAAGTAGCACAAAGAAAAAAAAAGGCGAGTATGCTGCCTGTTCAATATTCTTTAGTTGGAACTTTCATCTCTATCACATTTGACAGTAGATTTTAACAGTGGTAAAGCTCCTGATTTCTAGCTAATTGACTGACTAAAAGGCAGTCTGTTATATCGCTGTAGAAAGAGTTAAATTTATCAGCTGAAGTGAGGTTCTCCTAATAATCTATTAATTAAGTTAATCCTGTGGGTTAGAGCAGCCTTAGTTATATAATGTAATGATTTCTTTAGTAATCAACTCGTTATGCGTACTTGGAATTACCTGGCAGGTCTCTAACATCCCAATGCGCCTTTATGCTTGTGGAACTGTCTCTTTGAGTGTACCCATTGTGGTCGACTGTATCTTTTAGAGTGACGCTTTAGGATTGGGAGCTGGCCGATATAATACGTGACAGCATCCTGCGGCCTAATGCTGAACGCTCTTCGTCACGTCCTTAATCCCGGCCGGCGATTAAACATTGGTTCCATGCAAATAGTCCTTTTCAGCTATTTTAGAATCTTCCGTCATTCTTCCTCTATTTGGACAATCTCCTCGTAGAGATGTCATGTCAAATCTTAGACGACGGGTCTGCGTGCTACAGGCTTGGCTACGTCTTTTGGTGCACTCAGTTGTCTCTTGAGCTCTCACATTACTACCAATGAGCAAATCAGAAAAACGGATAGAAAAAGAAAAATACAAAATAGTATAAAAAAAACATACAACAGCGGGGATTCGCTGGTCGTCACCGACCCAACTACTAGTCCACCCCTCACCAGCTTATCTATGGGAGAGCGGACGGGATCCCGAGTTCTCTAGTGGGTATGGTCGTATGTGATTGTCCAGGCGTTTGGTGGCATTCAAGAACGAAAGCGGAGTTGTTGCAAAACGGCAAAAGGAAACATACACAGCCATAATAGTTCCCCAGTCTTCACCGACCCAAATATTAATTCGCTGCTTCCCAGATCGACGTACGGAGAATAATCAAGATCTTGTGTCTAGAGGGTATTTTCCAGCTGGTGCTTGAACAGAGATGGGTCTTAAATCTTCGGAATTCTCCTTCTACAAGTCGTTGCTTATGAAAAGTCAGATACCGTCAAGATGGCTAAAAGCGTACTGACCTTTTCTATTTGCTCTGAACTGCCCTCACCGTCACTCCAATTTTACTCGGTATTGGGATTAATGGGCATGTTGTGATAAAGATGCGGCATAAAACTTCGACAAAAATTTTGATGATCTAGTGATTACTAGGCGGAAAGAAAATGACTAAAACTCTCGATCCTCCAAGCGTTGATCGCCCATACGAGAGACTGTTTTAACATTAGAAGACGGCCTCATGTCTATCATCCACGAAAGTGTTAGGCCCTACCACGGGCCCGAACCGGACTCCCTATCATCTAAACAAAAATTGCTTATGTTCACCCTACAGCGAACCACATTTGCACACATCCATCCATCAAAGTCTCCACTTTCCCACATAGCCAAGAGGGGTTCTCTTCTTACCCCCAACCATATATGAACTCGTATGAAATAAACATGCAAGTAGGAGGGCTGTGATTACGTGAGTCTCACGTGCAGATGTGGGGGCTGTGATCGGGTTGTGATCAGGCTGAGATATAATCAGAGCTGAATACGAAGTGAGCGCATTTCAAACATTCATCCTATCCTTCTCAGCGATTCCGCGTTTTATCAATTCATGGTTGATTATTGTTAAGATATCTATTATGAACTTTTTCTCAGCAGGGGTAAGCCGGTCCCGATGGCTGTGATCTTCGACCTGATCGCTAAACCGTAAACAGGCCAACAGTCCTGACATCACCAGCCTAGTGGATTTTCCATCGTGGCCGGGGGATGCTAGTTCACCACCGAAGCCATACTGTCAGTATCCCAGCGTCATTAGGACTACCTCCGCTGATCATTTTGAAGCTCTGCTACTGAGAGTCTCGGTATACCGACACATACAGCACCTGTTGAACGACGACCAGGATGGGCCTTTCGGGTTGCTCTGGGAACTTTATTGGAAGAGACCGGATCTGTTGGAGGAAATGCTTTTCAAGCTGACTATGCCTGTAGTCTGTGATCCCAACGCTGTATCCCAGTGGCCGAGCAAGCCTCCTCCCAATCTACAGCCAACTGTTGACCTTCTGTTTCCGCAAGAAATCTTCAATCAGAGACATGGGTTCAGGCTCGCGTATGACGAGCCTTATCTGCATCAAATCTCTAGTGATCTTGGGCTAGCGAACAACGAATCAGAGCCCTTCCAGTCGACGCTTGCAGAATGGAACCAGCTTTGCGAAGGCTTGGATGAAAGATTCAACCGAACCGTGAGAGAAGCCAGGCAAACCATAAAAGCATTTCTAGAGGCCAAACTGGACGGTTCAGAAGACAATTCCGAGGACTACGATCTTCGAGACTACGCAGGAGAGACAAATTTGATCAATGAAATGGAGCTAAAGAATAAGGAGGATGGCTCTTGTTCTTCAGTACTCCTGTTCGCGGTCTCGGGGTCTGGAAAGACTCGACGAATCGAACACCTATTGTCGTCGAAGTACGGCTTCTATTTCCAAGCTTGTAACTTGCCGGCGGACCCTGCTCTCTATAGTTTGCATGGTCCGAGAAAGATTGATGGCGCCAAAGACACAGTCTTGCTCACAAAGATTATGGATTACTGTCAAGGCATCATTGCAAGGTATGGCGACATGTCCAACGCCAAAATTACGTTTTCACACCTTTTCCCGAACTTGATCGATCGTTGGATGACGAATTTGATTCACTGCCGGTTCATACTACTTCAACAATTCGTCGACGTCGCCATCACTGGGACTAAGTTTTCGTATCCGGAAGGTTTCAAGCATCTTCTTCCCCAACTTTGGTTGGACTTTCAAACGACGTCGTTTAATCGCGATTTTAACTTGCCCGACCCATTTGAATCTCTCTTCCAAGTGTCTTGTCTCCTTCCTACAATCTATGAGAAGTTCAAGACTGCGGAAATTCTGTTGGAAAGTCGATTGGAGCAGTCGGATTCCCCCCTGCTGTACTGTCTGGATGAAGCGCAATCTGATTTAGATTGTCGTATTCCGACTGTAGGTGGCTACAATTGGATGAATCTTTCTCTCCTCCATATCTGGGTCAATTGCTTGGAAAATATGCGCCAGCAACATTCCGGACCGCAGTTTATCTTCGCCGGAACCTCGCTCCAGGTCACAGAGGCTCTTAAGGCAGTCGAGAATCCCTCTTTTTTCCCAAAGCCCTTTGCGAAAATGTTTCCTAAGAAAGCATTCCTGTTTTCAGATTTTCCCTTGATCAAGACTGAAGACCAGTTTCGCCAAATGATGAAGAAACAAGGAACCTTGGATGTTCTGGCCAGGGCAATGTCCAGTTTCGATCTGAACCTCGTGGGGCTTGAGAATATCATATTCACCCATGGGAGACCGCTTCTGGGTCGACCAAAGTGGTCGATGGTGTACCTCAACCGCATAAATGCGGTGTTGCAAACAGAGTCAATCCCGCTTGGTTCTTCCAAGGATCAGATCGAGGCAAGCCTGACAGCAGAGGTCGAAAAGATAGCAGGAACCGTGAGAGATGAGATATTGGCAGACCTTGTGACTAGACTCAAAAACCTTGCCAACTTGGTACCTGCGGAATTCATCTCTAACGTCTGCTGGGTTGTCATCAACAGCGATCTCCTTGACCGTCCAATCGCATTCGAGGATAGCATCGGGCCGAAGATGATATCTGAAGCCTTTGCTGTTACAAAACCCGTTAAGGAAGGCTCTTCGGAATACTTTATCGAGGAGCATTTAGCAGTCCAGGCGGCGAAGTCGTTCTTTCTAACACAGAAGCCTGAGGAGGTGGAGAAGGCGTTGCTGAATTTCCAGGCACGACAGACGAATGATGCTAGCTCATTCGGAAAGCCCGCGGAATGGTTTCTCGCTTGGGTATGTCTCACGAAAACATTGACTTTCACAAGACGCTGATTATCTTGATTCTGTAGAAATTGAACCAGCTGCTCATTAGCGCAAAGGACCGACTGGCCGGTTCCACCAAATCGCTACGTTTGAGGAAATTCCGCGCTCTACTCGAAGGAGCCACACCTCTCAATGGAAAACCTCCGCTAAGTCTATCTCAGACGAGATTGATTCGCGGCGAGAAGATAGGACACATGTACAATGGCACCATCGAGCTACCTGATTGGATGAAGAGTATCCGAGAGCTTGCTATAGCTCCTGGGACTAACGGGCAGATCAATGCGACTTTCTACTTCCCTGACAACAACGCTGGACCAGACCTCGTCTTCGCCCTACGTCAACGCTCAGGTGTTCCCATTCTATGTCTCCTCCAAGTAAGACTTTGCACTTTCTTTTTTCTTTTTTCTTTTCCTCGTGTCAATGCGTTGGGGCTAATAAGCGGATAGTTGAAATGCGGCGAGTCGGAGCTCGACAAGGGAATCAAATCTCTCGATTTGATGCAAGCGTACTGCTCGCGAGATTCGACGACTTTGAAGGTGCTGAAGGGATACCAAGCAAAACACCAAGCGGTGATCAATGAGGTCGCGCAGTGGTCGGCTTCCAACTTCCCGATACTACGAGTATTATTCACCGCGGCCGTTGGGACGGGGAAAACCAAGGTCGTCCATGCGACTACCGGTTGCCCAGAGTATTTCACGCGCTGCGACAAGCAGGTGACAGAGTTAGTGTTTGGCGCTCAATTCGAGGGGTTGTTGGAGGTTGTTCGGGCCAAGTTGAACACCCAGATCAGGCTACTTGACTTATATAAGTATGCCAACGAATCTGAGCCATAGAGGATGCCAACGAGCATGCGATTATTGTGCAAGATGAAATAGGGTAGCCTCAGCTAGTAGCTTTATGAAGGGTATGATTTGTCACAGAGCGTGTAAAACGGGGACCTGAGCATATGAGGATTTTTTGGATAAAGAAAGAGCCTTATTTTCTACCTAAACCGTCGAAAATAGAAGGGCTAATATATGGTCGCGATCCCTATTCAAGGCACGTGGGCTAAAAGCAAAGACCTATCTGGGACGAGGCATGATCTATAGGAATTTATGTTTGTGAGCATGACAAAATTGGAGGTTGATGACGTGTACCATTTCTTTCCTCCGGTTGCCCTTCTAGCCAAGATGAGCGATCACTTCTTGAGTGGCCCAATCGTAGCTTGCCGGCAATATCGCATGCTTGAAAGAAAAGCAAAACCCTAGATAAAAGAATTGGATGCAGGGCATAAGGGGGCCAAAATTGATTACTGAGCAATTTATGCATATTACGAATCATTGATGACAATACGGTTCGATACACGAGACGGAGGAGATTTGCGTCCTGGTCAAGCGCGTTTTGATTCGCAAAGAGACTGTGCCTGGGTCACCAGAGTAAGTAGTACACACAGGACATCTATCTATTAGCTCTCTAGAAGACTTACACACGATCTACGTCAGGTATGTCATAGCCTCCCAAGTCCGACGTCCGTCGCCTATCAGGACTGACGCGCCCTGTTCGTTTCTAAGTTGCTCCGCTCTTATTTGATTCGATGGTTGATTCGACGGTAAGTTAAGTCAAGAAGCGGACTGTAATAATTTTCCGGCCCTGCAGTCTAGTCCCGATATGTATCACTCCCCCTGCTGGCGTAACCAACGTTATACCCTGCTATGTTAAGATCCTAGTTACCAAAGGCACAACTGCAATAGTTCTATCGCTATTCATTAGCAGCGTCTATTATATTTAACCGCAAAAAATATTCACCAAAAATACCCTTTGGTGCAACTGTGGCCTCGACTTTGCTTTTTCCTAAGACACAAAACAGGTCAGGTGATATAGAGGGCGATTTACCTGGTGGATATTTATTTAGTCTCACCTCCCACAATCTTCTTTCGCATCTTTCCTTCGCTTTTTGCCATCCATTGCTTATTCTCGTCGTTTCAATTTCACGACACGACATACGTCATGGCTATGGATGCGCTAAAGCACCTTGCCTACAACGTCCCAGGCTGGCTGAACCGCCTCGATGACCTCAGTGACCAAATTGAACGGCGCCAGGCCGAGCTGCTGGCTGTCGCTGCTGCTGAAGGAGAAAGTGTTCACACTAAGTCCCTTCGAAACAAAGGCTCGACTGAGTCACTCAATCCTGGAGATGACGTTCCTATTGCGGTTACAGATGGAAACGTTCCTGGCATTGTAAAACTGAAGCATTCTTCCCATGTCGACAGCGAATCTTGCGAGCCTTTAACACCTGCCACAGAGACCAAGGAAGACCAGACCGCGGACTCCCCACCTCACCCATCCACAGTCCAGCAGTCACATGAAGTTGTAAGGACAGGGTACGCACAGCGACAACAACTTAAGAGGAAGCGGAGGTCAGCATCAATGAGGTTAACCGGGGATTCTCCACAAATGCACAGAACGCAAAGCATGATCATGGTCTATTATGACAGCTATGTTGAGAGTTTCTTCGATGAACTCGTTCGATTCGTCTGCTCAAGTCGAAGCCTCATGAGAAAGACTAGGATGGCTGCTAAGATTGCTCAGATCGGAAACCTGGCTGAGTTGGATGCTTCCCAGAACAGTGAGGACAATGGGGGCGCTCATGGAATTGACATGCTACCTTTACTGAGCAATATAAGCGCATACCAGGACCGCCCAATGTCATCAACATCACGACCTGCATTTGGCCCTAGAGGCAAGGATGTTTGCGATATCCTGGACGACAACCTCGAGACTGTGCAGAAAATGTGCGAACAAGGTGCCCACCAGTTCTTACGAGACGGTGGTTGTAACGATGAAATTGAAAAAGCTCAGAAAAAACTAGAAGATGTGCTCGAAATGGTGACGAACGAGATCGAGCAAATGCAACGGGAAGAGCCCGAGCGTGCGGAGCAAGCTGCTGAGCTCGGAATGGCCCAACCCCTCTCATCTATTGTCAAGCATTATACCCAGTCTACTTATCCCCAGGTCGACCTCGCTACCGGCGGTGATGCGCAGCTTGACGCCACAAGGCCTGGAGATCCTAGGGCCTCCTCTCCAAAAATGCTACTCGAGATTGATCCCGACTTCATTGAGGCCGGCAAAAATATCGACGTCGATATAGTTCCCAACCTACAACATCGGTCAGCTAAGGCCATGCAAAATCATGCACCTTAGGCCCATTGCCTTTTCGGGGTTCAGTGCTGGTGGGAGCTGATGCCGGGTGGGGTCAGTGACAAGTTGAGTGTCATTAATGGCATTGGGCGAACAATAGAATATGAGGTCGGGAGAAGTCGTATTGTGAGACATATCAAAAAGGGTGGGTAATTATATTGATAGATACCCTAGAAAGCGTGGGAAATATGTTTTATTAGGTACACCCGAAAGCGAAGAAAACTGTCGGGTTTCGCATGTCAAAGGGAATTGCGCTGCGATGATTATTAGATGAGGGTGAGTGTGGAACAAGACACAGTCTGATATATCGGAATGCGAGGATACGAGCCATCGAGAAGCTTTCCCATAAAAAAGTAGTAGCAGACATTCCCCATGTTGTTTTCGAATTTAGTCTCTGCTTTCTACTCATGCATTAGTTTCACCAATCGATTCTTGTTTGGATGGGCTATGGGTGCTCATGATAAGCGACTACAGGCTCGACGTCCTTTACAAAACTGGATGTTAGTCTTATACTATAGACCCTGCAAATAATCCATCTCACTTATCATTAATGGGCAGAAGAATCTTGCCAGTATTGTTTACTTACGATATTGGGCGGATATCAGTACGACTCCACCAATTGATAGGAGAGCCGGTAACTCAGTTCTTTCTGGATGTCCATCAAATTACAAGGGGCAGCGTAAGTAATTCCACCTACGTACATATAGCAGAGTATGATGAACTCTAAGACAACAGGTCAAAGTAATGCAGAAAAATAAGTCACAAAACATGCGACAGTTTAAGTAATTGATTGAAGTCGATAATAGTAGGTGTATGTGGTGTTGACACTCTTCTAGGTCATGTCGCGTGGGATGCAACTGTTTTTTTTAACATAAGAACGCTTTTATGAAGAAGGAAAAGGGATCAAATCATCGATCAATAGATCGATCATTTCTAGCTCTCGAATATATCTAATACATGTTGTATGCTCTACTTTACGTGCTACATATAGTAATCGTTCCCTTCTTCTTCTTCCAGCCGCTAGCGATATTGACATTCTCTTTTCTAAGTCTATGATTCTGTCAAGCGCAGAAATTACAGGAATGTCGGCGCTGACCATGTACCACTGCTCACTTCCAATTACTGAGCTGATTCTGGCTTCTCTTTCAAGTCTAAACAAGGTAACAAACAGAAATGGCAATACCGTCCAGAGCCAACAGGATCCCAATATCACACCTCACTGCTCCGGTTGTTGCTGCTCCATGCTCTTGAAAAAATTGGCAAAATCGTAAGCTGCATTGTCGGACCCAAACATCTTCCCGATCAGAGACTCCGTATCCTTGCCTACTTCCTTTGCGCGGTCCACTAAAGCGACCTCAAACTCCTTCAACAGCGGATCAAACGTGCTTTGGAATAAGTCGTTATCACTTCCAGCCGTCTCATATGCCTTGATAATGGCTTGGGACAACAGAAGCGAGTCAAACATTGCGGAATTGACGCCCTCTCCGTTTGGCAACATCAAATGAGCCGCGTCGCCAACGAGAGTTACGCCGGCCTTGTGGTCCCAGGAATTTCCATAGGGGAGCGCGTAGAGCGATCTGATGTCAAGACTCGCGCCCGGATTGTCTGCCGATTCCTCGTCACATGCGGTGGCTACCAGTTCCTTTATTGGGGCGCCAAAGGTGCCAAGAAGCGCATCGTCTCCTAACAGCTTGTCTTTGGCGCTTGAAGCTGGCTGACTGACCAGGCCGGACGCGGTGGCGAAGTTTTCGTCGGGGACTGTGAGCCATAGGTAGATTCTGGACGAATCGATAGGTCCGCGTTGCGATATGACCGCGTGCCTGTTTCCAAGCGAGCTGAAAGATCCAGACCCAACCAACTTAGCCAAGTGCGGGTACTTTTTGGTTATATGCTTAATTGTGACGGTGACGTGTAGCGAGCCGGTATAATGCGGCTTCACACCCGTGAGCAGGTTACGGACCCCAGACCACGCACCGTCCGCGCCAACCACCAAGTCGAACGTATGTTTGCCATGGGCCCCAAAATCGAGTTCAGTTTCACTAGCACCGGATTTGTCTGGCCTGGTAGCAGAGAGGAGCTTATGACTCCATTTGATGCTCTCCGCGGGAACCTTGCCGAGCAAGAGCCTGGCCAAATTGTTACGGGAGATTTCAGGGCGTGTATTTCCTCCTTTAGATGTGTGGAGGATATCGCCATTCTTCGCCGCAACTATGAAGTCTTCGGTACATTCTCCAATGAGTGGTATGAAATCATCATACAAACCGCACTCCTTGATGACTGCAAGCCCTGACTCTTCATGCATGTCAAGCATCCCGGATGGTTTAGCCAGCTCTTCCTCGGCGGGCTTCTCACGAAGCTCAAAGATGGTGAATGGAATGCGATGCTTGTGAAGCAGGGTGCCAATTGTCAGCCCAGCAGGACCTCCACCAACAATGGCGATTCTTGGTTGAGATGGCATGGTTTGGGGTGATTGGTGCTGAAAGTGGCGCTTATATGCGATGGGCGAGTTGATTGAAATGGTCTGGCTGAAAGTTGTCCGAGATAACAGAAGTTGTATGACCTTGGCAGCTCGGGGGTTGCGAATCATTGTTGACTGTTGTGTCTCACAATTGACAGAGGGGGTTGCAAACCTACTTATAATGACGGAGGAGATTTCTTTCGGAATTGGAATGGGCAATCTATGGGTCACTTTCGGAGACTAGGCCAGCGTAGATTCCGTTGCTCAACTTTTCATGTATAGGGGGGACACGGTTTCTAGATTGGACGTTGTCACGGGCGAGGATTTGTGTGGTTTGGAGCGCCTGGTTTGTCCGAGTTGCCCGAGTCGGACCCGAACCGCCCCGCAGTTGGTTGGCAAGTATTAGCTTTGTCTCCGTCAAGCGGCCAAAATGAAAGCTGGTATGGCGTCAGCTCTTTAATTATTGCTGAACGAAGTACAAATGCTCAAGTGGCTTCAGAATTAATACGCACGTTTCTCAGCCCTTGGATGAGGAGCACAAGTGATAATTGCCGTCACCAGCGCGGATGCGTATTGGGGCCGAGTGGAGTGGATTCCGGATACCTTCGAGCAAGGTGCCCGGCTTCCGTGTGATTACATAACTCTCTCGGGCGCGATCAGGCCCGACCAGAGCCACCAATCGGAGGCAACGCTCATGATGACAGTGCGACCCTCACAGTTTGTACAGGCTCAGACCACCACAGACAGCATTCATGAAATACTGTGCTCGGGCACACCCCGGGCCCGACCAGGCCCACCAATCAGAAGCCACACGCATGAACTGAATGAATGAATGATTGTGGAGGGAGTACGTTGTGGACTCTGCTCACTTCAACTCTTTATCAACACAAACGTTGCTCACGTGTGTATTATCTTTAAATTACAATGCGATGGCGACCACAGCTCCCAGTCCGTCCAACATTCCCGCAAAACGGACCTATTCCTGCATACGCTGTGCTGACCGTAAAGTCAAGTAAGTCGAGTACTATCCCGCATACCGCCTTATACATACGGCTGCTGACCTACTAACAAAGATGCGATCGCCAGACACCCTGTAGCACATGTGTTAGGCACAATGTTGACTGCGTGTTCAACCAGTCGCAGCCATCTCGAAACAGGCACAAACGTCTCAACACCAAGATGCTGACCGACCGACTCAGACACTATGAAGCATTACTTCGAGAGAAGGGCATCGACATAAATAAGTTGCAACATGCTACCGACTCTGAACCACGTCCTATACCCACTCACGCGGTGCCAGCGGTACCAAATGAGCTCCAGTTGCAAATTCCCCCGCCCTTTGATCCTGAACCAGTGCCATCTTTTAGTAGGGCACAAGTGATACAGGGCCCGGGGCGCTTCAAGCTTGTCGACAAGTAAGTCACATCATTTGAAATTTGTGTATACATAAGCTGATATTTGCCTAGTATATTATGGACAAGAATGGTGGAAGAGGTGAGTTAAACTAGCTCTTGTGATGTGAGGATGAACACTAATATCACCGTTAGTTCCATGATCCCCAGGATGCCTTAGGGGACTTTTCAGATGATACAAATGACCCAGAAGCATCAGATGACGACTTTTCTTTCCTCCTTGGCTACCGGATAAAATCCAGCACCACGTCTCGTCATCCGCCACCAGAAGGCATTCATCAGTTATTGCAAATCTTCATTGAGAACGTCGATCCGCTGACAAAAGTCGTACACGTCCCTACATTGCGACCGGCAATTCAGAAAGCTGCGAGCAATATCGATGCTGTACCACGGAACTTTGAAGCACTCATGTTTGCCATTTACAGCGCGGCTGTCATGTCCCTGGCGGATGATGAGTGTCTACAAACACTACATGAAACTCGCAAAGTTCTCCTGTCACGATATATTTCCGCCACAAAAGCAGCACTGTCATGCGCCAAATTTATGGGAACAACTAGCCTCGTTGTTCTACAAGCGCTGGTCATTCACCTCGTCGCGGTGCGAGATATTTATGAGCCTCGCGCTATTTGGTCGTTGACAGGAGTGGCTGTTCGCATCGCACAAGGCATGGGGCTTGAGCGCGACGGACTATATCTAGGCCTGCCTCCTTTCGAGACAGAGATGCGACGGCGCATCTGGTGGCAACTTAAGATGCATGATTTCCGCACCGCTGAGCTAATTGGCGTCGGCAAGTTTCAAAATCTTCACACCGGTGATGAAAGCACAAAATGGCCGACCAACATCAACGATGACCAGTTCTTTCCAGGCATGGCTTCGCCCGCGACTGAGTCGGATAAATTGACAGATTTTGTATTCGTTTCATTGAAATGTGCGCTCCTCAACTATGCTGCGGGCCGTGTCGCCAACCTCCGCCGGCAAGGAAAGACTTCCATTCCATGGGACCCTCAATCACCAGCAAGCGATACTACCAAGACAGACGAATCTTTTAGAGAAATCGAAGAACTCCTCGAATCCAAATACCTACGCTACTGTGACCCTTCGCAGCCTTTGCATCTCATGGCAATGCTGATGGCCCGGTGTTCCCTAAACATCATCCATTTCATGTCGCATCACCCACGAAGGTGGGCTAGCAGAGAGCAGACGCCACTTTCTGAGCGTCAATGGGTCTGGGGAGTCTGCATCAGGCTTCTCGAACAGCAAAACATGCTGCAGTCCAATCTCCAGCTAAAGCGATTTGCGTGGTATGCACCGTATTACCAGCAATGGCACGCCATTATTCACATACTCGATACTCTCCAAGCTGATCCCCTCCATGTAGACGCCGACAACGCATGGCGATATATCGGTAGTACATACGAGAACAACCCAGACATGGCTTTTGACATGAGAAAGCCTATCCATGTAGCCGTGGGCAACCTCTGCTTGAAAGCATACGCCAACCGTGAAGCCGCACGGCAGAATGGGAACACACGGCCAGCGTCAATACCGTCCTTCATCGTGCAGCTACGTCAACAGCGTGAGGCCGCCAAAGCTAAGGGACAAGAAAGATGCACGAAAGCCGGTCAGTCTGATTGTTCAATCGGCGACGGCCAGCAAAACGATCCCAACAATGATTCGAGACCGGGGCCAGACAACGGTGTCAGCAATTTGAGCGACACTTTAGATTCTACGTGTCTAAAGCAGAGCACAAAATCACTACCTCCAGGTGTTACCCCTGGTGATGCACCTATTTCCCTTGAAAGGAATCCATCTCTGTTCACCTACGGGTTTGAAGAAGGTCAAGTCTGCGATGGAAACGACGTAAACATGCATCCGGGTTTCATGCTCGATCAAGATTACGGTGTGGAGGACAATGCTGCACTCAGCATCACCTGGGATCAGTGGGACTCCTGGCTTGCAGATTCCAATGTAATACGTCCACTCTTATCGAAGGAGGACTTCACAAACGGCTAGGCTGTTATACGTCGTCGCCGTGAACCTGCACAAATCAAGAAAGTTCGACCGTGGTATTAAAGGCGACGTCGATGTGATTTTAACTTAGAAATATACTCGCTAGACCTGTTGATTCAGACAAATATACACCGTACTAGTAAGATTCAGTGTAAAGAATACAAGGAACAGAACATATGATCATGACCAGGTGAATCAGTGAAGGCTGAGAAATTGGCCACTCAACCATCACAAGGTCTTGACGTCGTTCTTAGGTATTATTGCATGTAAGTTGTATAACGTCATACCATACCCGTCGTCTCGAAATGCACCTGGATCAAAGTCGGAGTCGTAGCCAGCGTTGGAGTCCTCCTCAGTACTGTCTTCGGAATTCTTCTTATGGAACAGGCTGTTTATACTACGGTCGCTGTCATTACCCCCATTGTCATCATTCTCTTCCCAATAGTTATCCCCTAAATCTATAGTTAACTGTTCATCGGTTTGACTGTGGCCTCATTGTCATTTTGCTTGACGCGAGACTTTAACGATGAAATAACTTACGGTCGCTACTCACTCTCCTTCCTTTGATCTTTAGCTAGTCGCCGTTCTATTACTCTCCTTCGACCATTCCCGAGGGGAAGTTTTAAATTTTTAGGGCGCCATCTTTCGAAATTCCAATTAAACAGTGAACTTAGGGAACGGAGTAGTGAATCACGTTTCGTGTCATTGCTATTCAATGATGCCATGGCATTTTTTATACCTTCACGTAGCCCTAGAGCGATGTCTAGCGGCTGAATGACTCAGAACCAGATATTGCACATCGTTTCGTCAAAGACTTTTCGTGGATCACTTCTCGCCCCCCATAAATTTAACATAAAACAAGCTACATCACGAATCCAAGACCTAGCTAGTCACTGAATGCACCTGATTGATAAGTAGTATACGTGGGCCTATTTAAGTACTGCTTTCAAGCTCTAAATGAGTTCATCTCAGGTACAGATTTGCTCATCAACACCATTAGAAAGGACATTCTCTCTCCACTTCCTGTATACCTATGAGCTCAGTAAGACTTAGCCGTGATGATTTTAGTTCGATCGCTCTTCGAAAGCTCGTCGATAAAGCGACTGACTTAGAAATCATATCCTATGTGGCCACCTTTGCGTCCCTATTTCCTCGATGTAACCTCAGAGGGGTCCAGCTTCCCGAGTCTCTTTTTTTAGACGTCAATTGCCGACGATCGGAGTGTGGTCATATTACTCTACCACCTTTACACAATTTCACTGATGCTCTTGTGAGGACCTCCGGTACAACAGTTCCCACATTATTGGGAGCATTGGTGTACCTCGAACGACTTAGATCTAGGTTGGATTTGATGACTGGAGGCTCATGCAGCACAAATCATCGTGTGGCCCTTGCCTCTATCATCCTAGCAGACAAGTGCCTCAATGATCGCCCGTTCATGAATAAAGATTGGGCGAAATTCAGCGGCGAGGGATCGAAGCGGCGAATTTTTGGCTTCAGGCTTGCGGAAGTCAACCTGATGGAAATTGAATTCCTCAAAATATTGAACTGGGACTTGAGGGTCACTCCAGGAGACCTTTATACAGTGTCAGAACCATTCTTGGCTCCCATTCGTGCTGATATTATGCGGGACCGCGCTTGTATCGTTCGGTCGTTGCCATATTGTTCCCTAAATTTTCAATGGCTGCCTTTCCAGGCATTACAACGGTCTTTATGCAATTATAATACGTCCTCTGAGAGCCAGGATTTTGATGACTTGGAGGAAGAAATGGAAGAATTGAGCTACGGGCTAGATAGAATCGAGCGCGAGATAGAACAGTTATTAGATGAGTTCATCTTGGATGAATTCGTCAGCATTGGTTTCATCGTAAGGATCAACATCATGCCCATTAACGTTTTTATCGTTAGGCCATCGGGCTAGCTATTGTGCCGTCTAACCTTACTCGCAGTGGGCTATTTCTTATAGTAAGTTAGGAATTATATGAACTTAATCGCTTTTTTTGTGAACATCGACTCATATTGAACAAAGATATCTTATTCGTGGTTCATTTTTAGTAAACTGCGTGCATTGTAAACTCTCTAGTTACAGGATAAATGTAAATATCCATATTTGCCACCCTTGTCGAGGTTTGGTATTGAGACTACAGAGCTGGACATAAGTTATAATTAGTTTCCCAAGGTATGCCTTGTCTCAATGATCTGAATTTGATTGACTCACAAATGTGTGGCGCGTCTTTACAATCTCCCGAATAAACCCGAATCAGATTATCAGGGGATGTGGGCTATAATAGTGAATGATATATGGATGCTGAAATGAAGGAGACACTGGGATTAAGATATATAAATGGCTTATCTCGATATCCAAGAATTCAAGTACGAAGGCCAAAGTTCCTGTGCACTGATATGCATCATCCTATTATCATATTTTCGTTTTAAAACGCCTTTTAGTACGAATTAAATGGCTTGATGATATCATATAGGCGTAGCGACTACGGCCCTTCTATTTTTAAGAAGATAGTTCACAATAATCGTCTCGTGGAAGGCATTTGGCAACTGGAAATCTACTCGCTAATAGCTTTGCGGTCTAATCCTAAGGTATGAATGTTTTTCAACCATCAGATCCAGGTACTGGCGACCCCCTGTCGACCGAACGACAGCATTGCTGTACGCAGGTTCCCCCACCGAGTGCGAGAAAAGGATTCCTCCGAGATCATCTCTCGCAATACTCTATTCTGCAGGTTTGGTGTCCTATAGTCTTTCGTCCGAAATCGAAGGAGCATCATTCGGCAGATTGCCCGTCTAACATTGTCGATGTTGGGATCAGTGTAGGCTCTCCAGATAATATCCCGTACCTGTGCAGTTTCGCACCAGATAGTGTCCTTGTTTGAGGCGGGATCCGGTCCTAAAAACGTTTCATAGTAAGCCTCGCGGTGCATTCTTTGGTAGTTGAAGTTTTGCTCGTTATTCGATCGGCGATTGTATTGTGCTATATAGCCATCCTGTGTTGGGTTCCAGTCGACGCAGATCCAAGGAGGTGGTACGAGAGATCCGAGGCAGCGAGGGAATGCCAACGTGTTTTCCCAGTCCAATATTCCTATGACTGTTCCTTCTTCATTTACTCTGATATCTCGCAACTCAAGTCGCGGTTTTCGAAGCGTAAAATCACGACACATATCAAGATGTATCAGCTGGATCATTTCCTGCACCATCTTATCTGCACCAAGCTCCTCCGATTCGAGATAAAAGTTGGGTTGAAATTGACGAACTGCTTCGTACTGCAGAAAATCCGAGGCATTCGTGGTTTGTGGAAGGGGGGTGGTGTTTGCTAACTGAAGACGCTCCCGTATTTGGAAATACACATCGCCGATGCCGAGACTGCTCGTGTTATCTTCTGGCGACACAGCAGCAACACTCTCAAAAGACTCCAGTGAGAGTGTTTGCATATAGATTGCAAGACTTCTGATCGTTTCTCGTCTTCGGGTGGTAAGGTCACGGGGATGCATCAGCGAGGGAGGTTGTCCTGGTGTCTCTGGAGACTTTTGACCAGTTGGATCATTCCACTGCCGTTCGAGTGATTCGCCTTCTAGGAAACTCATTGCAATGTATGGGTGTCCCAATGGATTGTTGAGACTTCTCTCATAAAAGTACACTTCCGGGACTGGAAGACCAATGTGACGAAGAAACAGGAGCATCTCAGCGTGACATCTCAATCGAGTTCTCCCTTTTTCGGACCATTTCCCCTCCCAGCCATCAGCTGGCACGCGTATGACCATCTTAACCCCTCCAATGTCAACAGTGAAGACGATACTGGATGAGCCCAGGTGCCGAGGCATCACGCTGCATTCTGTCTCCTCTGGTACCGGCTCGCCACCACGTTGGCCGCAAAGAAGTCCACAGGCGAACTCGATGACGACCTTCGGTGGTATTTCCAATATAGTTCCGTATTTGCGTTTTTGTCCTTCGTTAATATCATCTTCGCCCGCCCAATAAGGTCCAGACATGATGCAGAGCTTAATTGAGATTTTTAGTTATAGTTGTTGAACTTCCTCAGGTGCATCAAGGCTCAGGTGATAATTCGTCACGATTGTGTTGTTGTCTACACGAATTCTCATTGAAGAAGTTGCGCCCATATATACATGGCTCCTCAAAATAATCCTAACCTAATCACCAATTAAGGAGGTACAATCCCTGTCCAAGAATATTCATTTCAACGTGATTTACAGACGTGAAACTTCAAAACGAAAATGATAAGGACTACGTGAGTTGAATTGTGAATCCTACCTCATTTCACTCCAATAACCTCTTATTCATAACTAAATACTAGCGAATTAACATCATGAAAATGTAGCCTCACTCTTATGACAGAGATTCACACTCGTGGGTGAGAACCTCGTGCGATGATTTCGTAAATTAAGGCAGCATTGGTCCAAATAAATGAATCCGACTTGAACAGGCACCGCCTAGGGTGGGTTTCTCTATCGCTCTCACTTGGAGTTCCGTATTTGTAAGGCGCAGCAAGTATCTATTGCCCAAAGAAATTGTAAAACGGTTATGGCGAGGGAGGTGTGGTTATGGAGAAGACTCTAAAGATGTTGCAAATGAGAAGAAAGTGTATGAATGGCTACACCAATGTATGCTATGTCAAAGTTAGACTCTACAGCTGCTAATACAATTGCGCTTACAAAGTCTTTTGAGGTATCGGCAGGTTGAGCGTCTGCATTTCTCTCAAGAGCAAGGCATTTGGGTAATTATATCCTCAGGCGATGCGTTTCAAATTCCACGATTCATTGAGACAGGCGAAACTCATTGCGATTACGCTGACACGGACTCCAACTTGGCAAGGGCCTCGGCATCAACTATTTCGCCTCAGTCCTTTCTCGCTATATAGACATATACGGTTTCCGACACCTCCACTTTACCATCAACAGCGGCTGAGTCCCACTCTTCTCGAAACAACGGTCGCGCCTTGGCCCTGAATTCTTCCGTATTCATTAATGCCGTCAACGGCGTGCGCGTTATGTAGTCAAATTGCTCGTCCACTTGTGAAACGTCCATGAAGGTGGACTGTATACCTGCCTGTTTTTCGACGAGCTCAGCCTTCTCGACGATCATGCCCTGCTTCTCGAGGATCTCACGGAACGAATCGCGTGACTGGATCCAGGACCGATTCGATGGGTAGGGAATGCCGAGTCGCCTAGCAGCCTTTTCCATGAGAAGACCCGACCTGAGGTTCTTCTCATGGGTGATATCGATGGCCATCTTTCCACCAGGCTTGAGATAATCGCGCCAGTGCGCGACCACTCTAGCCGGATCTTGGAACAGGACAAATGCACTGGAGCAGATGATCAGGTCAAAACTTTCCTTGTCCACTCCTGGGCAATCGGCTAGCTGAGTGACGTCGTGTAGGATGAGTTTCAGCCGACGTCCCAATCTAGGGTCTACATTTTGCTTCTGCCTAGCCACGTCGAGCATCTTATCTGTAGCATCGATGCCGATAACAATACCCTCGTCGCCGACTCGGTTGGCAGCAATAAATGCGTCGAGCCCTGTTCCGCATGCCAGATCGAGGACGTGAAAGCCCGGTTTGACTTCAACTAATGCCATGAACCGATCTGTATATTCTGGATGCCACGATTCTTCATATTTGGCCGCACGCGGTGTATACATGCGCTGCGCTGATTCAAATTGCGTCTCCTGTTGCGGAGTCATTGTCACGAACGGCTGATTAAGATTGAGTATGAGATGATGAAGAGGAAAAAAAAACGCAACCGGCGGTCATGAGCGTTCGAAGATGTGATTTGGGACAAAGCACGTTACAGCGGTTTGTCACTTTGCTTCGTCAGTTTGTTTGAGGGATTTCGAGACATTCATGCCGTCATTGCTTTCTGGCACCAGGTAGAATTCCCTGGTTAGTGGAGCGGGGTTCACACCAAAAAAGTCCGCTCCATGACCTTTAAAATCCCACCTTCATTTTCATTCCTTATAGGGAAACTGTTGTACGGGATTGCCGGGACCAAGGTAAGGTAACCTAGATAGCCTGAGACAAGGAGGTCGCGAGGCTCGAGACCGGATACAGCCTCTTCCGAAGGCCTCAGAGAAGCCTTCGGCATCTAGGTAAGATAAATAGGAAGCCTTTCAGCCCGGGTAATTAGAAGAATTAAGCATCTTTCATTTTATCTGACCGAATCATCGATCCCTTGGCTTAGTCGTGTGTGAATTGCACAACAGAAACAAGGCTCTTTTATTTACCCCAAGAATCCTCATACTCAGGCGCTCGTATTACTAGCTTTGTGACGCTTTCTCGGTGCGTCGCACTACGAGTTTCTGCTTCTGGCCTCGAATGGCACGACTACGGCAGCTGTGTCCCGGCTTAACTTTGGCCGTTTTATACTCGTGAAGTAGGAAGGCCAGAGGTTCTAACGCTACGTACATGAGTGTCTTATAGTTTGTTTGTGTGTTGATCAAATGACGGTGACCGGCGAAGTTCTCTTTGCGGGCGTGTACGAACCACTTGGGACTACCATCTTTGTTAAGACACGAGATGTCACGGCTAGGGTAGGTCGTATGGGCCCTCGGGTTAACCAACCTGGCGTCTGGCCAGGCGTCCCAAGAATGGTCTTGCGGTACTTGTCGTAGACAGCGACGGCACGTAGAACCCTCGATGTTGGGCGCGTTGGCGGAGATGAGACTCGATCGAATGGCAATGTAGAGGTGTGGTCGAAGAACGAAGACTCCATGGGCGAGCCAACGCCTATATATATGCCCCTAGAGTGCTAGAGTCAACGACGGTTAACAAGTCAACTATAGTGTGCTTCTTGTAGAGCCACGGTCAATAAAACTTACAGCCCCATCAGATCGGCTGCGACCATACTGCCATCAGATATTTGCGTTGCAGGGACAGTTTCTCCAAGGAGTGATTGTTCCAATATATCATACTATGAGGGTTTCCTCAAGTTGCGAGAAGAAACTGAATGCCTGATTGAAATGTTCAGCGTGAGATATCGAATACACGAGTAGAAAAGCACTAACCGAAGAATCCAAGTCCAGCCAGTCGGTTGGTTGCCACTGACTGAGAGGGTTGAGCGCGGAGTGAAACGTCGAGCTCGAGACTTCTCGATGCTCAAACATGGAGCCTAGGTCGTCAAGCATCGAGCCTGTTGGTTGTTGGGTACTACTATCAACAATAATCGTCTCGTCTTCCCCGTGCGGTCCTATCTGAGACTGAATCGATGCTTGCGACGGACCATGCGTAGCCTCCTGTCTTAACTCTTCGATGATAATGCTGTACCTTCGACTTGCTGACTCAGATGAGATTGTTTCTGCAAGATGATTTTGACATCGCTCCGCCAAAGCAAAGAGTGAGGTATCCTCGTTTCCGCCAGAATCATTGGCTTGTTGTTGGATCTCCCATACGTACACGACTGCCAGGGCGCAGAATGTCACATAGGGCATCCACCAGAGAGAATGAAACGTTGTTGTCCTTTCTGAGTACATGCGATCGACAATCAAGAGAGCTAGCTTCGCTGCACCAATACATTCTTGAACGCAAGCTCTCATCGCCGGGCTTGGCTCTTCAGACTGATCTAGGAGAAAAGGCCGCGTGGTGTGCATGACAGCATGACAGTAAGCGAGTTTCAGAGCAGTTGCTTGTCGACAGAAGATCGGAATTAGGCTGGAAGGACGGACGGTTCCCAGATGGGGTGGAAGAGCCGCTCGCCAGTCGTGGAGCTGGCAGGTGAAGTCTTGTGCACATGCAAGCCGGTCTTTGCTTCGCATCTTCTTCAGGGAGTAGACTTCTCGAGAGACGTTTTCGATGATGCCTGCTATCCTATAGAAGCTATAAGAAGAAGTCTTGTTTGGATAAATTTGACACATGCACTTACCTTGCGTGAAAAATTAAAGAGTCTATATGGCAATCCATTGTAGGTTCGAATGTCGATGGTCCTTGGGATGTCATGTCCTCATCATTCACCCTATCTGGGTAGTCTTGATCAATATCGTTATCATGGTAGAATCTGGGCCGTCCAAAGACAACAGCAAGGTATTTGTCAATAGTATAAGCCACCCAGAACGTTCTCTTGCGACACTCAGATGTAATGTAGTCCATCGCTTGTCGACCACTGTTCCGTTGTCTCGGTGACTTGCGGTGCAGACCAAGTGCTGATACTATGGGAACTGTATTTCCAAACACATACCAAGCTTGGTTCATACGCGATGTCTGAAGAAGGTAGAGGACTTGTAGCAAACGAGACTGAGCAGACTCGAGGCGAGGCAGGCCAGTTTCCCTTGCCGTTAGGTCTAAAGCGGTGAGGAAGTATTGCTCGCTTTGCTCATGGGCAAAAGACATCTCTTTTTCTCCCCCGAGCGGTTCGCTGATTTTGTGCTGTCTCAAGCTCGCAATCGCCAAGATATCAAGCACAGTTGCCGCTTTAGCATGGCCGAGTCCGTGGTCGAGAGGGTGGCCGTTCTGGACGTTTTCGAGAACAGCTTCGAGCCACGAGTAGCAATATTTCTGGTGCAGAAGCCGATAGGTGACGACACAATTGTCAAAGTAAAATTGGAAAAGCCGTATCGAAGCTGCAGGGTCCACGAACATGAGATCCCGATCTCTCCTTGCTGTGAAAGGCTTATCACCTGCTGACATGAGGGGTTGTGAGTTCTCGGCTCCTGTTAATACACCTGTGCTTGTGCCTCGGGTTTGGTGAGCCAATCTCTTCCAGGCTCGGTGTATGAAAGTGAGGTTAGATGTTGGATCAAAGATTTGGCCTTCAATCTCCGAGGCTTCCAGTCCAGATCGGCCTCGAGACGTGGCACGCGAAGCCGAGTGATCGTGTCGTCTTCTTGTGGCATAGGTTTCTCGACTCTCACTAGCAAGCTCTGGCGTTAGTGATAGGACATAGTCTACCGTTCATGGAAATTACTTGCCTGGGAAATAGTTCATTAGGCTGATCAAATTGGTCCGGGTCCGAAGGTAGTGCTACCGCAGCGGGTGTCGGTGGCCTACCGCGTCGATACTGCGAATCATATTGGCAATCGAGGTGCTTCTTAGTACATACATCACACGGTATCGTACCAGTGCACTTTAGCTTCTTAAGCTTGCAGTGGTCACAAGCCCGGCTGACCTTGGTGGTTTTCCGACGGTTTCCGGATTCATTGATGCTTTCCGGAGATATTGGCAACGGACGTTTTGTTCGCACTCTTGAAGTCGCTGTGCCAGATATCGAGACCTCGGATAAAGGCGTCGCCTCGTCTAGAGGGCTTTGCTGGCCTATATTGGGCGTCGCCATGGCGATGGCAATGGTACCGCTCTGCGGGGTGAAATCCGGACGATCAAGGGCAGGCTGAGCCATGAGGTTTGTTAGATTCACCGGAAAAAGACCTGGAAGAATGGAGACCAGCCCCAGCCCGGAGAAGTGGGCGATCCTCGGATTATATAGCCATCCTTAGATATTGGAGAAATGCGGAGAAAGAAGAGTGTGGAGTAGAGAAGGCGGCCACTTGGTGGCCAATTCACTCTTATCCTCGGATCTAGAACGAAAACACAATTGCCCCGTCTCCTCCCCGCTCTCTCTGTGTGTGCACATACGTTAGCCCCCTTCTTTCGTTCGAGTTTTTCTAAACAGCTGGACGTCCATGCAACCGCTTTTTATTTCAACAATTGAGCTATTTCTTCACTTTCTACAGACCGGCAATATTAGAGCGACCAGGTCTGTGAGTGTGGGGAAATAATGATTCGGCCCCACAGATGGTTCAGACTATTTGTTCGGGGGGCCTTATTTAGGAATAAAGTGAGCAAAAGTGTTGCTATTACCGCCCCATGGTCTGGTTTAGGCTGAGTTCGAGATCACTATGATGACATTGGTAGTCAACCAGATGGAGTGGTCCACTGAGCAGAGAGTGAGCCGGCATTATTGATCTCAACGGCCATAGTCTTTGCTGGGCCAGAAAACCGAATTGAGTACATGCCTTCTTTCGTGCCCTGTACAACGTCGTCTACGGAATGACGAAGTACGTAAGACTCAAGGTAATTGAATTTCCTCTAGTTGATAGCTATCACTGAACATTAACACCCACACGGCCACGGCAGGCTTTTATTGTCAACGATAGGGGAAAAAATGGAATAGCATTATCCAATTGAAATATCTAATTGCTAAAAAGCGACCTCCCCCCCTAAATGCTTAAATATAGAATTTTTATAAAACTATTTCTAGGCCTCTTAAGCTACCTTGCTCAAGGATGCTGAAGAAATAGCAGCATGGATCTCTTCTTCAGCACCATCCTGAAGAGGCAGAAGGGGAGATCGGACAGTGGCATGTGACAGGATTCCGCGGGCCACGAGCGCATGCTTCAGAGCGACGGTGCCTTCCATGTGTGAGCCACGGTGGTAAACAGCTTTGGTGACAGGGAGAAGCTGGTCGTGAATTTCACGGGCCCTCTTGTAGTCCTTGGCCTTGCCGGCCTTGATAAGCTCCAGGAGAGGTTCAGGGGCAATGTTACCATAGCCAACCAGGAAACCGTCAACGTCGAAAGCAGTGTGGAGAAGGTACTCGTCATGGCAAGATAGGACGGGGATGTTGGGGCGCTCCCTACGGAAAACGGGGATTTCAGTATCCCACCGTCGCATGTTGCGGACACCGTTCTTCATTGCAATGACACCGGGAAGGGCAGCGATGTCGAGCAGGGTCTGGAGGTTGTAGTTGGCTTTGGTGTTGTCGGGGTACTGGAAGAGGATCAGAGGCAACTTGGAGACCTCATAGACGACCTTATAGCGATCCTGTGGAGCACCAGGCTGATATCCAAATCTCAGCCAGCCGTGCGACGGGTAGAGGAGACCAGCCTGAGCACCAGCCTCCTTAGCCCGCTTCGCCTCGAGGGCGGCGACCTCAGTACCCTCACCAGTGATACCGGCAATGATGGGAATCTTGTTGTTGACGGACTTAACAAAGGCCTTTATGACGGCGACCTGCTCGTCCTGGGTCAGGAAGGTTCCCTCGCCGGCGTGGCCAAGAACGACAAGGCCCTTCACACCATCAATGCCTCCGAGCCAACTACCAAGGCGCTGAATAGCGGCATAGTCGACCCGCCCATCCTCGGTGAAGGGAGTCACAGGGGCAGGAACAAGGCCTTTGAGATCGATAGACATTTTGGTGGGTTGAGGAGAGATTTGCAGTGTTTGGATAAAAGCTGTTGCTTTCGTTGTTGTGGTATATGAAGTGAATTGTTGTGTTCGTGATGATTCAAGTCTGGTGATGTTGAAAGCAATGCAGTCTTATATAGATGATGCACATGATTTCGCTCCTCTCGCGGTTCGCATTTCGGGTCCAAGAGTCGTTAGCATCAAGGTCTTGGGACCCGTGTGCTCCCTGTCATTGATCGCCAGGATCCGGATTGCGGTGGACCCGCCGGTGTCTTCATTCAAACAAAGTGAGAGTCCAAAATCATTTTACTACCGGAGAGCTTTGAGCCGCACTTTTCCAGAGTAAGGTCCGGTCAGCCCTCCGGAAAAGCATCGTCGGATTTCCGGATTACGCCCACCGGATAAGACCAACCGAGGACCCGCCAACTCACCACCTTGTGACCTCGCTAAGACCTAGCCAAAACCGAATAGCGAACGAGATTTGAACCAAAAGCCAGAAGAGGTAAGGCTTTGCCACCTTCTTGTACGTATCTCCACCTAATATGGCCTCGTATTCCTCCATTTTCCGAGAGGAACTCTCCCATCGTCTCCACTCTTTTCGCCCCTGGCCACACATTCTCCTCACCTCCAGAAAGCTGGGGAAGCGGAAAGCTGGAGAACTCCAGATTCCAAACTTTGCAAGGGTCTTGTAGTTCGAGAAATCTCAGCCTAGTCGTTTTCCCTCCAACATGTTTTGATCTGGAGTACAGTTGTCGTCCTTCCATCATCCGGGGCGGTATAAGTATCAGCTCCGCGAGCGTTCCATCGAGTTCTCAGGGTTGATTTTGTTTTCATCTAACTCTTCTTCCCCTTCGTCTTTCGCCTTTCCTCTTTATACATAGTATCTTTGAAGATGGCGACTCAGCACTACGATATCGAGGAGGCGATCAAAGAAAAGAATGGCGTCATGCACAGCGAGCATCAGCGCGGCGGTCTATCTGAGGAAGACCTCGACTTCCTAGACAACTTCCCAGAGAATCGCAAGAAGAAAGTCATCCGCAAGATTGATGTGAGTGGTCTCCTGTTTCCTCCAAAACTTCTCACGTTATTAACTGATTTAGTGGAGAATTGTGCCTATGCTAGTTCTCCTATATCTGATTTCCTATCTTGACAAGACTAATATTGGTAAGTTGTCAGAGCCTACCAATGCAGTGGGCGGAGTCTCTAACATTCCTCTTTAGGAAATGCCAAGATTGAGGGTCTCACCCAGGATCTGCACATGAAAGGAATTCAGTACAACGTGGTTGTTGCTATCTTCTTCATTCCCTTTGTCCTCTTCGAGGTTCCCTCCAACATGATCCTTTCCAAAATCAAGCGCCCATCCTGGTACATTGGAGGAATTGTTTTCATCTGGGGTACCATAATGACCTTGACCGGAATTGTTCAGAATTACGCAGGTCTCCTTGCCGTTCGATTCATGCTGGGCATCTTTGAGTAAGCCCATGTTGCATAGTCTCTGCCGAAACAAGATATATTCTAACAAATGAACAGAGCCGGTTTCCTCCCCGGAGCGATCCTCATCATCTCTAACTGGTATCTTCCGAACGAAACTCAAGTCCGAATCGCGATCCTGTACACATCTGCTGCCACTGGCGGGGGCTTTTCTGGCCTCCTTGCGTTCGCCATTGCCAAGATGGATGGCGTGGCCGGTCTTGAAGGTTGGCGATGGATCTTCATTATTGAAGGTATAGTCACCGTCGCCGTCGGTGTCATGTGCGTCTTCTTTCTCTGCGATTCCCCGGCTCTCTCTGCCCGATGGCTGGAAGCCGACGAGATCCGATACCTTGAGCTTCGCCAGCTCGCTCGTCGTGTCGACACTCCCGGAGATTACAAGGACAATCACACCCACTTCAACTGGGGTATCTTCAAGGATATCCTATTTGACTACAAGATTTGGTGTCTGTTTTTCGCCAACTGGTCCAACGCTGTCCCCAATTACGCCATGAAATTCACAATGCCTAGCATCCTCACGGGTATGGGCTATACCTCTGCTAATGCTCAGCTCCTGACGATTCCCCCATACGCTGCTGGGGCCATCTCCGCCTATCTCTTTGCCATTTTTGCCGACAAATACTCTTGGAGATACCCCTTCATTATCGGTCCGCAGTGCTGCCTCATTACAGGTTTCATCATCCTCTTTGCCAAATCTACCGATATTGAAAATAACATTGCACTCTGCTATTTTGCGGTTTGCCTCGCTTGCTTTGGGTGAGTAAATCCTTTTAAAACTTCCCGAAATTGAACCTTTAACCAACCATTTGTAGAATGTATCCTATTCTCCCTGGTGTAAACGCATGGAACGTCGCCAACACCCCTGACCCTGCCAAGCGATCTATTAGCATTGGCCTGCTTGTTTGCGTTGGCAACATTGGTGGCTTAGTCGGATCTTACATCTACCTCGAGAAGGAAGCGCCCGAATACCCTACTGGCTATGGTACTTCTCTTGCATTTGGCTTAGCTGGAATGGTTGCGGCATCATTGCTTGAGTTTCTTCTCAAGCGGAGCAATGCCAAAAAGGCACAGATTTCGGAGGAAGAGATTCGGAGGAGGTATACTGATGAGGAGCTACAGCGGCTGGGTGAGAAGAGCCCTCTTTTCAAGTGGGCCCTATAATGTCGTCTCAGAAAAGATTCAGATGCGCAATCTAATTCACATTCCCCTTGCTGTGCGCGCTCCATATTATAGTATCCGAGTCCTAAGCCTGATCGTACCAGGTATTAGTTGTAATAATAAGACTTTCCTAAAATTACAACCGGGCTTTATCTAGAGCCGATTAGTTGTTTTTGTCAAGCTGAAGAGCTCCATGAGGTATTTTGGGTTCGACTAATGGCCTGTGAATAAGCAAATGATGATATAAACAATATGAAGCATAGCAAGATAGTCAAGAGTATTAAGATCAAAGTCACTCATGTGTTTCCATAAATTACAGACAAAGTAAGGTTGCGGCATCTCCCTTATAGGGTTTATTATAATTAGTGGGTTAACAGTAGGTTCCCCAAGGGATATATTATAAGAGACGTAACGCAGCTAGGCACATCGAAACCACCAATCTCTCACTTCTAAGACTGGAACTTGAAGCTCCAGGAGTAAAACGCTAGCGAATGTCTGTAGATATAGGAGCGATGCGCACGGGTCATGTGAGTGAGTCTGAAATCCCCGCAATGGATGTTACAAGGACCAATAGATCTAGGAAAAAGAAACCAGTTCAAAGGCAATAGACTCTATAAAATGATTGCTGGAAGAAGATGCGAATAAAGATAATAAGCAGCCCTTTCTATGTCTGTAGTATACCAGCCATATAACTAATATATTAGAAACCTATTCATCAGAGAACCAGATAACCCGAACATAATGAAATCGTAGAGCAACCAAACCCTCATCCTCTAGGTTGTGTTCTTATTCCTGAATGAAATCAACAACTTCAGAAAACGCCTATTCCGCTGTAGCAATTTTAGGCCGAAGTATAACAAGAGCGTGTCCAGCGGGAGCACTTGGTCTAGGAGGGTCACAATCTGCGGCACAGCAAGCCACATTGGCATAGTTTATCCGGATCACCAGGCACAACATACGATATACCCACTCCCGCCATTCGAAGAACCCGACCCGAGCAAATAGATATTCCGATATATTATTGTTACAGATCTAGGCACGCGTCAAATCAAGATACAATCAGTTACTTGTTTATGTCTAACTAAGCAGCTATTTGGCGGTCTTTATAGAATGCACATTACTTCAGGGATCCATTTACCCAGCCAATCCTAGCCGAGGATGTCTGGGGCTCTAGTATGTGCACTCCGGCCGCCCGGATAACATAGCTCGTATAGGTAGTCCAATTGTTATAAGTTCTAATTTATTATATCAAGCATTGAATTAGTGAATTGAAAGTGCCTTAATCTCCTAGAGAGAAAAAAGGGGTTAAAGGAAGCTCTTATACATTAGAGCAGGGCGGCCTTCCAGGCCCCCTGCTCGGATGTTAGTTAATGCGCTCCGTTGCAACACCAATGTATTATTTCCTTAGGGGAGCTTGCTCTACAACAGTTATGTCCTTAGGGGGTTGGCTCCATAACAAAAACCCACCTTCATTTTATCCTTTATGTCAAAAACAAGGCTCTCTATCAATTCTAACAATCCTCATATTCTCGGGCAATCGTTTTCTAGATCTGCGACACCAGCTGTTGATGGCCTGAATGCTGAGAAAGTTGCCACTCAATCCGCTGCTTGTCAAACGACCCCATCTCATTCGAAATGGCCCCTCGGGGGTCCGAGAGATTTCTCTCATCGTTGAAAGAGTATGGTTGGTCGTTCGAGCCTCAGTTGAAACTTCTAACCCAGTTTCCAGCTACTACAACACAGATACTCTCTCTGACGCTGTTGTTACCTGTGATGGCCAAGAATTCAAGGTCCACAGGGTGATCTTATCAGCCCACTCTAAGTATTTCGCGACCGTGCTGAGCGGTAACTGGAAGGTACAGCAGGTTCTCAAAATCTCTTAAAAAGAGAACCCCCGCTGATAGCCTTAAAGGAAAGTTCCGAGAGGAAGATCGAAATCAACGATTTTGACCCAAGCGTTGTGGAAGCGATGCTGCGTTTCATGTATTCGTTCGACTACAGCAACATCTATGGCACTTCCAATATGATCTATAATGCGCAAGTTTACCAAATTGCCGACAAGTACGACATTCCGGCGCTTAAAACACATGCCAAGGACAAGTTCGGTACAGCCATACCTACTGGTTGGAGCATGGATGACTTTCCACTTGCTATCACCGTAGTCTATGAGTCCACACCTGCAGAAGATAGAGGACTTCGTGACTTGGTCGTGGGGACATCTATTGAGCACATTGACAAACTCCTTGGGAATGATGGTTTCTGTGAACTTCTTAGGAAGACTCCTGATTTTGCGGCTGATCTTATTCCTTTATTATATGGCAAGCTCTCAACGAACATTCAACGCTATACTTGCCCTGACTGCGGCGACTCGTTTCGTGGCGACTTTTCGGGGAAAGATTACTACTGCCCACTCTGCGCCACCACTAACCGTTTAGACTGGGACTCTTACCGAGTTGAGGATTAGATTTAGCTACATGGGCTCGAACTGATAGCATGAGCCAGGCTAGGTTACAGAGCGAACAGGGCGAGAGAGCTGGGCGCAGCCCTTGGGGATAATGGAATTAAGTTATATTGCCTGTCAAATGAAGACCCTCTATAGCACTAGTAAAACAGTAGCCAGTCTGTTGAGACTGTGGATCAGGCTGTTGATCAGTTTGAATGTTTAGGCGGCCCCAACCACAGAGATCATGAATTCATTGTTCGTCACAGATTGTGCGAGTCTACTATCCCCGTCTTGAATACCATGAGCCGAGAGGGGACCCGAGTTTAGAATGCACACAGGACAGTAAACGCAGGCTGAGGCGTAGACTGAGGACGAGAACGCATCAAGAGATCAAAACAGATACTGAGATCCTTGATCGTTTCTTGCACGCTTGGTTGATCCAAGAGCTCCAAATGCTCATTGATAACATCCACCACAATATCTCGTAAAAGGCGATCCTGATCCACCGTTGACGTGTAGGTCTCTCGAATTGCGTTTAAGAAATCATCACTTTGCCAGTGGTCCTCCGCTTCTGCACGGAACTTGTTCACGGCCAGCTCTTCGAGGTCCTCCACACCATACTTTTCCCCGAGCGCATAGACTTTGGCGTGCAGAGTAAGGTTTGGGGTTGCTGGGACCTTTCGCGGATGGGGTTGAGCAGGGCGTTTGTTCTTCATCTTCTTCCTCTTCCTGTTGAGTGGAGTGTTGCCGGCATTGCCATTTGTTCCGTCGGCACTCGCTGCTCTAGGCTTTTCGGATGGAACTTCGCTCGGTTCGTGCGTGCATTGGAACGTGAAGATTTGTGACACCGTCGCCGTCTCGCCATGTTCCGCGGTTGATGGAATCGCTTCAGAATAGTCGAGATGATAGAAATAGTACAACATCATCTTCACTGCTAGGGGATCGTCTTCGGGGAGATGGATTATGCCAGTTTCGGCCTCCTAACAATGATATTGATTAAAACGCTATTCTAACCATATGCAGCGAGACTCACTTGGAAATTGCCGTCGCAGGCGCTGGCAAAGAACTGAGAACGAGGGCAAATGATAGCTTTGTGCACTTTGTGACGATCGTCACCACAAACGATGGTCAGATCGGAGTAAGAACCATCGTTGAAGAGTCTGTAGAAGTTAGAGAATTACTCGTCGAGGAATCATGGTGATGAACCTTTTCAAGGAATGCATGAGCGCATTTATTGGCCCTTGAGTCTCGGTTAGAGCCATGACTGCGCAGAACGATATTAGCCTGTCCACGAAGAACAATTTTGATCTGTCGAGGTTTCCTAGCAGCATGAAAGACCACTGATGAAAACAACAAAGGATCGTATACTTAGTAATCCATATTTGCCATATTTCCCAGGCCACAGGTGAGAGGAGTCCTGATGTTGGTCTGATTCTATTGGACGTTGGCATTCTAAAATAAAATGCGTACCCGGCACTCCCCATGCACGAATCTGTCAATCTCCATAGAAGAACTTGAAAGGGAGAATGAGAATCGAAACTGCGCACAAAATGCTTCCGCGCGGGAAATATCAAGTAAGAGAGTTGGATAATTATCTCTATAACTGTCATATGAGAAGGCTGATAACTTTGGCAGTCTCAATTCTCGGGCTACTCCTTGTGTCACATGTATCATAGCTAACGTTACCTAGTTGCCTGCTGTGATTAGCGTCAGCTAAGCTGTCTACTCGTAAAGCTATCTCGGTAGCGAGCTCGCCGCCTCACAGACCCTCATATCCTTCTAAAAAAGACAGATGCTTTTCCAACCTCTAGATAGAAAATCAAGAGCTTCTATGACCTTATTTCCTCTTTATTTAATGTGATACCTTGTACTGTAACCCAGAGCGGTGAAGAACTTGTAGAGCAGGGTCAGTCTACTATCGAAGCAAGTGATAAAACCAGGTCAAAAAATTGAAGTTGGTGGAGATCGGAGAGGTGCGAATGCCTTGGCATCTATGGTGACGGTAGGCGAAATTCTAAAGCTAGCAAGAAGTCTAATAAGAGTTCCTCAATGCAACAATTTCATGCAAAAAGTTGAATTGGATGAGCAGAAAGTGGTGTGTGGACGCTAGTACTATAGTCTAATATATGCATGACGTGAAATTGAGAATCCTAGCCCGCCTCCAGAACTTGGTTGAATGTGATATCCATTCAAAAGTGTAATTAAATTTCCACTCAGGGTCCCAAATATGCAATCAGATGCTTCTCATTACTGTACCTGGTCTTTAAATCCCCATTCATAATCCGGGAGCACATATTTATCATTGTGACTAAAGGAATTGACAGAGAATCTCTGAACGAAGTCTATAAGTCCAGTCCAGGCAATGAAAGCGAAGATGTGATTTCGTAACCACAATCCCCAAGCCGTCTGCGGCGCAAAGATACCAGGGATAAGCGGTGGAATCTTCTGCATGTCTTTTATGATTGGTCTCATTGTCTGCTCGTAACCCCGGAGCCCTGCCGTGAGATCGCCCTTGTGCTTGGCCAGCTCGCCCGCCAACACGTAGGCGCCAGTCAGGGCGAGAGTTGTGCCAGCACCTGTCGGACCCGGTGCATAGCCGGCATCGCCGACTAAAACAAAGCGGCCTTTGTGCAGGTTCGGGACTTTGATCTGCGCAAACTCGTTGGCGTAAAAGTCATCTGCCTCTATCATGCCCTTGATAATTTCGTCCGTCTTCCAGCCTACGCCCTGGAAGTGCTGGGCCACGAACTGTTTGAGCGCGTCGTCACCTTGTTTCATGGCCTTGCGGAACGGCGCTGTAGCGTCGCGATCGCCGCGTGGGTGGATGCCCATGAACAGAGCTCGATTAACACCGGATGGATCGGGTCCGAGCGCGACGAATCGGCCGCCAGGGGAGCTGTATGACTTCCCTAGTGTACCTCCCTCGAGAAGGTCTTGCTTTATGGTGAAGAACGCCGCCCAGGAGTTGATGGGATGCATATGGTCTTCAACACTACCCCCAAAGCCTAGAGCTCGAGTCCTCGAGGTCGCTCCATCACAGGCAACAACAAGGTCGTATTGTGTCGTCGGCAATAACCCGTTCAAAAATTCCACCGTGATAGGTCCACCTTCCTCTTCATTTTGCTGCACCGATGCGACCTGCTCTCCAAATACATACTTGACGTTTTCGTTCGTGCTGGTCATATCAAAGAGAATCTGCGCTAGGTCGCCACGGAAGATCTCGTACTCTGAGACGAGCGACTGCTGGTCGGGATTTCCCGTAGGTCTGATGATTCCGTATGGTCGACCGTCTTCGCGGACGAAGCTGATGCCTTCAACCGGCATGATCTTGGATCGTACTGCTTCCTCCAGGCCCGGCGTCCTCCGCATTACGGTAACGCCAAAGGTGCGGATGTCGACATTCTGTCCGTTGGTGCGCAATGCCGCGAAGCGCTCAATGACGGTGACCTTGGCTCCGGCTTTGGCGAACCAGTAGGCCGCTGTCGGGCCTGCAATGGATGCGCCCACGATAAGGACATTTAACTTGGACATTTTATTTGGTTGTGAATGCAATTAAGCTTGCCCCTTGGAAAGATTAATGAGCTCTGGAGGCAAGGGGACAGAGCCATTTTATAGACGATAGTCTGGAGACCATCGAGATGTGTATAAGAATGTGTCGGCACCGTCGAAGCTAGCTGTTGGTTGATAGGTCGGGTCGGTGTGTGTGTTCGGCCGGGCGAGGACTTGAAGACCCGAGCGCGGGACCAATGAAGTGCCGTTTCTCGGGCCAAGCCACAATGAGCCACTTGAAATGCCACCGCCGGCGGACTTTGGAAAATGTCCGACGATTGATGAAAGGAGAGTCAAGCACACATCCCACAATCTGTGCCGCGCGAACCCTTAATGGCGTTGAGACCAATTTGCATCATGTACCACCTTTTAATTAAGCTTGCAGCTACTACGGGAATCAAGCCTGTTGATGATCGTGGATCAGTTGTTCCCAGAACGCCCAGTCAGCGGCTTCGAAACTGAAGTCATTACCCGTATCAAAGCCTGCACCAGCGTCGAGGCCATCAAATAAATCCTTTTCATCGCTGCTTAGAGATGGGCCGGTAAGCGATGTTGAATTTGTTTTTGAGGCTAGAGCACTCTCATCACCATCGCCGGCTCCATCTCCTCTCTTATGCTTTGCTTTCTGCTGGGAGCGCAATGTCTCGATCACGGGCGGTTCCGGGGTGCTACTGCTTGGTGGGTTGGCATCCCAAGCCTTAAGTGTCAGGCGTCCGAACGCGATGTACAGCGGCACCTTCGATTCGAGGACTTCGTTGTGGTTGCTGTAGGTTTGCTCTACTCTGTTCCAGGCTGCATCGATCGCCGTCGGTGAAATTATGTTAGAAGCCCATAGGGTAGTCAAGATAAAAATCAACGAATCCCATGTTCCCCATAGGAAGAACGGCCTCATGTGCCACTGGAACCTCCCTAGACCTGCGTGAGTGCAAGTTGCCGTATCTACATCGATAATCTTCTGCGATAGTTCGAATAGTTCTCTCCTATCTGCGTCGGTGGCGGTTTTGTTCTTGACCTTAGGGAGCCGAATCTGGAGACGCATGGCAATGATTCCTGCTCTAGCCGAGGCGGCGGTTAGGAAATGGAGCGGGTTGACGACATCACAGTAGCGTATGAACTTCTCCTCGACTTCACTTTCGGTCTCCGTAACGATGAGCTCAGCTTTCTCGTAGTCTGTGCGTTGCGTCGAGTCTGCGGCGTGAGTTAACTTCCCAATCCTGATAGAGCATTTCCCGACACATGAGCGCGCTAAGCGAAATATCATGTCTGTCGCACGCTTTTTCTCTTCTGGTGGCTCAGTCATTCCGGGCCAAATCTGGTCGTCATCGATATTCCAAGGTTCTAAGGTGTCCCAGGTGGCTGGCACAGTCCCTATGCTAGCGCCTGATACTTGGCTTGCATTTCCATCAAGAGGTAGAAGCTGGTAAAATAGGCGTCGCCTCATTTGCACCTCGAACGGTGGCAAGCCCAACTTCTCGCCATCTCGGTGAAGACCTATGCGTTGCGCTATGCGAACTGCCACACCTGTCAAAATCCAGTACGTATGTGGATCGTAAAAGTACCGGCAAGGAAGAAGAAAGAGAACGAGAGCTTGCAAAATCGATATCTCGGTCGTTTTGAGAAACGACGCGTTGACAAGGGCTTGCCGAGTTGCGAAGTGATATCTTTGTATCAATGAACCTCGCGAATGTCCAAGCTTCTTCGCACACTCGTCTTCCGTCATTGAATAAACGGCAAAGTGGTATACGGCAAACAGCAAGCACTCGTCTGCTTTTGAGGCAATTTCGGGTCGCTGTGAAGCAGTCTCGACCATTTTGGCTGTCGAAGGGATGTGTAGAACCTTGCAGATGGGTTCCACATTTTCAATATGCGTCTTCCAGAGCACCATAGCTTGAGCGTGGGTTGGGTGATACCGGGCAATGCTCTGCTGGGAACCCATAAATGCCCCTGTCAACGGATCCGACACAAGGCCATCGGGGACGCCGGAAAACAGTTGATCCTCCCCTTCCTCATCGGATATGTCCTGTATGCTCTCGTCTGCCAGGCCGTGCCAGAGATTGCTTTCTATGTATAGTGACTTACCTTCGCCAGTCAAAAGCTTGCCCGATGTCGATGATTCGGCGCCCTTCCAACGCAGGGGCAGTGGTTCTAGCGGTGTCTCTTCGATACAGGCTGATGTATCGGCACCCTGGGGTAGAAGGCCATGGCGATTTAGGATGCGCTCGTATTGAGCAAGCCTTTCGTACACGTCGTCGTTGATCTTTCTTTTCCGTCGCCGTGGTGGAGGTGCTTGATAGGTGCACTCGAGCTTGCTTCTGCGGCAGGTATAACAAGTCGGCGTCGACTTATCACACTTTACCTTGCGCTTTGCGCAAGTTTGGCAAGTGTATGGCATTACATGTTGAGATATGTTCTCATTGGACTCCAACCCGGATGAGCCAGCCCTGGAAGGCGCTGGCGCAATGGACACTGGCCTCCCCTGGCCTTGGGCACCAGTCGCAGCCATTGCGCATTCTCTAATAAAAATAAAGGGCCGCTGGTGATTGGAATGAATCAATTCGGCCGTTGTGATACCGTCGTGATACCGTCGTGCGTTCGATCCGTCGAGAAATCGAGTCAGTGCTCTGCTCAGGTTCCCGTCATCAGTCATATTTGCCTTGCGACCAGGCTAACCGGCGCTAGGCGGTCGCAACAGGCAGAATCCGATAAGCATCACGGAGGAGTCTACCGTATTCGTGTATCTGACGATCTATATAATAATCTGAGCATTACCCCGCTGGGGGCCGCAGGCGATATTCTAAACAAGCCGTTTCGCTGTTTCACTTTGTTGTACGGGATTGCCCGGGACCTAGGTAAGGTAACCTAGATAGCCTGAGGCAAGGAGGTCGCGAGGCTTGAGACCGGATACAGCCTCTTCCGAAGGCCTTCGGCATCTAGGTAAGATAAATAGGAAGCCTTTCAGCCCGGGTAGCTAGAAGAATTAAGCATCTTTCATTTTATCTGACCGAATCATCGATCCCTTAGCTTAGTCGTGTGTGAATTGCACAACACACTTAAAAGGGATTGCCTTGTTAGAGTTTAGCTCCGCAGTGGTGTTACCAGTACAATTTTCGTACCGGCGATGGAGCAGTCCCACACTGGTGGTCTTCAGCATTAAGACAGCTGATCGGCGCTGATGCTGAGTCACTCGCATCCTCGTCCACCATTCACCCATTGACAACGTTTGTAATATCGATTAGATGCAGCTTCCTCTCGGTTTCACCGTCCCATTTATCACTATTCACTACTAGTGGCAATAGTGACGCACAAACGGCCTACCAGCCCGATGTCGAGCTTTTGCTCAAGACGAGTCTCGAGGTTAATACCCTAGTGATCTAGACTATGCACAAAGATCCAAGAGTTCCAATGAATACTCAGAACAGAGACACGGAAATCAGGCTGGTGCCCTCGAAAGTTTTATGTCAGTCATTCTAGAGGCCGTGTCTGGAGAGGGGGAAAAGAGATGGCCACTAGGCTTGCTATTGAGCCAGATGGACTAATATTGTGAGTATTAAATGTGAGAAGGCATTGAAGACCCTGAAGAATTGGAGAAGTATCACGCTGCAGCACAAATATTAAGTCACCAAACTAGGTTTCGAGCAGTAAACTAGATACAAGGATAGTTGCTCCAACCATCAGTTCCCTGTCGTAAGGCCACACTGATAGCATCCCTTGCTAGAGAAGAACTGTCCACTTCCCGCCCAAATACTAAATCCGAGGTCACTCAACGACTTGGAGTATAGAGTACAACTCCCCAAACCATTATTTAGACTAGAAAATGCCAGGCATTCTGAATTGAATTGGCAGGATTGAGCACAATCATCCCACATTTTACCTGTTTCGCTACTGATGACATACTGACTCGAAGAACCGCCCACGTAGCCTTCAGTTGTACATCGTGCCCCGGATGGAATGGACGCGGCATTATGGCATTTGGAGTTGTATGCACTGAAAGAAATATCATCAATCAATGCCTCAGTTGTGCCGGTGGTGAAGTAGCATGCGTATGAAAAGTATAGAGTAGCAGTAGCCGCGGGCGGAGTGATGAGAAACTCGAAGTCTCGGTACTGGTATGGATCGTATTTAGTTAAAAAAGCGTTTGCTATCGAACCACCTTGATTCCAACTTAGAGTCAGGCTGCATGGCTGAGCTGGCATGTTGAGTTGCGAAGCAGCGGAACCGAGGGCAATTTGGATACTCAGTAGGGATTGGCGTAGGGATCCATGTTAAAGATTTGCTGGCTGAAGTAGAGAGTGGCGGCATTTGGGACAGAGAAATACCTTGGAACAGTTAGTGATATTTTTTGGTACTACCAGAACATATTGACGTACAGAAATTGACGGCCTTGAGCGGCGTTGTATGTTCCGTCCGAGACACGTAATTGTCCGAAAGGTTGGACCCAGGGGCTGGTGGTGGCGTCTTCGAAGCTGGGGTTCTAGAGGAGGTTGGGTCCAGCGGTGTAGGTTGGTCCTGAGGATGTCGTGGTCGTGCCAGAGGTGGTCAACGTATCAGAGGTTGTGGAGATCAAAACGTTGGTTGTCTTACTCTCCGAGATAGTGGGAGTTACGGGGACGACAGTAGGCGTTTTGCCCTGGCATATACTCTCTGCGAGCGACGTGGTGGTATCCGTCTTATGAACTGAGGTTGGTTTCATAGTCTCCGTTGCCGACCCTATGATATCTGACGTTGAAAGAGAGGAAAGTGGCTTGCAGGGCCCAGCGTGGGCACCTATAAGCCACAGAGAAGTCAAGATAACGATCAACTTTCGCGCCATTTTCCATAATTATTCCTCGCTGAGAAAAAAAAGGGAAGCTACAGCATCTCAGTGTGAATAGAGTCTTAACTTTTATCTTCCTGCCGGTTTTTCTCAGTTAAACGAGCTTCAATAACATCAAGCTATATTTCTCCTCCCAAGCACCAATAGCCCATTTCAAGGGGCAGCTCGAGTGCTGTTGTGGCCGTCGACCTATTGATTCCCATTGTGGGTTTGGGCTAGTTGATTAAATGGGCTAAGTATAGTTATATTACTTAATAGGGTTTAAGTAAAGGTTTTTATTAAAGAGAAGGAAGAAAGTAAGGTTGCTCTAGAAGATATAATTATTTAATATTGCGTAGAGGTAATAAGGTAACCTCTTAAATAAGAGCTATTAATATATAATAGTTAAGTTTAGGGCTAATGTAAATTAGATAGTTCTAGGTTAATATTAGTAAAGAGGTTAAGCTATTAAGGGGGTTTTATGTAATATAGTATAAGGTATTAACTGTGAAGGGCTGACAGAGGTTTATTCAACAAGCTGAAACCACATTGAATTGTCTATCTAAAGCTAAGGAGAAG